>JAHZNC010005551.1:0-12930 GCA_027744095.1 Zhuqinia jingwanae | reverse complement strand
TACAATAAGTATCTTATTACTGCTGCTACCCCTGCAGTAAGTATAAAACTTTCGCCTTGAGTTTCTTGTAGTTATGCCTAACCTGCGTGTTTTTACTTTTCACGTGCGGAAAATATATCTAACCTGCCAGGCACAAAAAGAAGCGTTTATATTGTTTCTACAAAGCACAAAAAAGTATACATAAGCCCATTCATACATATTACAACAACACGAGTGTGTGTGTCTATGTGTTTTTGTACTATGTACACAAGTTAAAAACTAAATTTTATCCGGGATACTATCTTTCTTCGAGTCTTTTCTCTTCCCAAAGTATAGTAGTAGTGTCCCATTTCACTTTTCGTTATTTTTTTTTTGTTTTGCTGTGAAAATCTTGGTCTCCTCTTTACTTTGCACACGCTATGCTATTTCTGTATGCATGCACTCTCACACTCTCCATTCTCTTGTTCCCTGGTCCTCCTCACCAATCACACATTACTGTATCAAAAAGCTGTTTGTATCTGAGTAGGAATCAGTGTAAAAGTGGAAAACTGCTGCTGTTGCTAAACTGCTAAACTAGTAAAACGTAGTACTCCTCTTCCAAGTAGTAGTCCAGAAAAGCCCAAAAAACGAGCGAAACCTGTCTCGGCAATAACAAAACGACTTGACTATCTTTCTGTTTCTCTATGTATTATTCTATTTATATGTGTTGCTACACTATACGTTGCTGTTTCTATATGTATGCAATAGATGCAATGTTAAGAGTATCAGGGATAGAAAAAGGAGCAATAGCAAAACACAAGAAGTTATTACAATATAGTACACAATTTCATTCCTTTTCTGTATTTTTTCTAAATGACAGAAAAGAAAAAGATCCGAAACACTAAAAGGGAGAAAGAAAACATTTATTTGGGAAATAAAGGATAACGAGTGGAGTACATTGTTGTTGTAGTAGTTGTTGTTGTAGTAGTAGTTGTTGTACAGTGAAAACTAAGAGAGAAAGCGAGAGATGTAGTAAAATAAGGCATAAGAAATCAGACTGGCTTTAGGTTGTTGTAGTGAAAATACTAAGAATGAAATCAAGAAGAGAGAGAGAGAAGTAGAGAGGAAAAGAATAGAGAAGCGAATTTTGTGAGTTAGCATTATTTCCCATTTCATGACATTTAGTTTGGCTATAACTACAAGAAAAAAAGGAAACATGGGAAAGCTTTGTATGGGCTGCTGCTGAGGAGAAGCAGGGAAAAGCACGTCCAAAGAGATTACAATGACATAATGACAAATCGACGTGTCTTATTTTACTCTCCACATGACTGAAGCTGTTTAAAACTTTCTAGAGGCAATTATTATAAAAATCAAACATCAAGTACCTAATATTACACAATCATACTTACAACTCACACACACACACACATAACTATGTACACAGTCAGTGACAAAGGAACTGCTAGCCTCTTCAATCTTAAATTCAAACAAAAAGATCTAAACTAGCAACTTTAATGCGCGGAACATTGTAATATAGTTACTTGAGTGCTTGTATAAAATCCAAATTAACAAGTGTCAAGAATTTCATAAATCTAACAAACATTCTCTAAAGAGCTATAACGAAAACACACAAGCTTTTTACTTCCGTGTGTATTATACTAACAAGTAGTACTAATATTTTACGCTGAACGCTCCTTTTACAAAAAAAATACTTTAGCGCTTAATTTCAACCGAATAAATTTGATCATTAAAACGATGAAAAACAAATAGGTTGACTATTTGGCTTCCTCTACCATCAGCAATTTTTCTCTCTCCTTTTTAGCTTTTTAAAGTTTTTTCTCACCATTTTCATCTCCATTCATTTTGATGATCTGTGGTTTTTAAATGAAGAGAAGCACACAGAGAAAACAGAGGAATGAGTATATATAATCCTGAAAGACTCAACTTTTTCCTTTAATTCTTAAGATTTCTTGCGTCTTGATTTATTTTACAGCATTTATGCCATCGAAAAATGCATACTTTAGCAATTTTTTCGAGCATCCAAGCAAAAATCTTTTGGTGTAGTAAAAATATATACATGAGTAGTATACCCTGCTTCCAAGTTGCTTGGGTGTGTGTATGCAAAAGAGATATTTTATTACACAAGAGCACATGGTTTTGAGACGTGAATGAAGTAGTTTTTAAAAGCACTGGGTATTATTATATCTTTTGTGTGTTGTTGGCTAAGAACTGAGTATATTACGCAGTAGAACTAGTAGGACTACTATACATATATATGTGTACTTTATATACAGTGGATTATCAATAAGACCATAATGGGAAAATTAGAATGAAAAGGCCGTCATTATTACCGCCAGAGTGGTTGCTGTTCTATTATGAAGAAGATTCTTGAACTTAATTTTGGTCGAAATTTCTTAGAGAGAAGGAATACCGCATCATCATCAAACACATACACACACACACCCGTTTTTTATGTATATCTGCATCCGTTACTACTTTTTACTTCCTACTACTTACACACCACAATAGTGTGCAAAATATATATGTAGACTTATGCTGGGACGCCACTGAAAAAAGGAGATTCTGTGATGATGACGACGGGAATGATAATGGAAGCTGGAGAAAGAAAAAAAATGATTCAGAATGACATAAGCTCCCAAAGACCCATTAAGCCATTCAGCTGTACTACTACTACTAACACATGGTTTAGTGTAGGTGGATAGTGTGTAGCCCACACTACAAACGCAACTTACATTTATGGCTATCATTATCCTTTTTTCTTGTGAAAAATGTCTACTATGTGACTTGTTTCAATGCTCACGCATAACATAACACTATACGTTTTTATACAATATTATAAGAATGGAATTCATGGAAGCAGGTAAATCAAAATGTTCTTTTCATTGTTGTACATGCAAGGTTTTTTTTTATTCCCTGCGTTTTTTATTCAGTCTCAAGCATTCAAGCGTGTACAATCAGAGTATACCTGATCTTTTGATGTAAAATTCTGTCATAATAACTCTTGGCATCGGATCATTCAATGTTGTCAGCACATCCATTCCTGTCTCCTAAAACTTTACCCTGTCGAAGTTGTGAAGTAGATGTGTATTTTTTGATACAAAATTGAACGACACAAGCTGCCGCTCTTGCTACACATATAGCAAAGGTATATGTGAAAGCATGTTCCTGTCGCTATTTGTCTTTTTATTATATTTTCCTTCCAGTTACAAAGGCAGAGAAGCACATTATTCTTCAACTCTTTTTGTATGTGTAGTGCTTTTATTATTATTATTATTATCATCATCATCATCCTCATCGTTGCGAACCGTATAACCTAAGTTGTATGTTTCTCTTTCTCTTGTGTGTGTGTGTGTGGATACCTGCTAGGCTGATTAGTTTCCAAAAGCTCAATATGCTCCCTTTCCCTTTGGCCGAACAGAGTCAATTCATCTCAATCCAAAACACGCTTTCCCCACTTTTCGGTATATCAAGTGCTTACTCAACTGGAACAAAGAATCATTTAGCTCTTTCTCAACAAAAGTGAAATAAGCAGCAAATGTCTAGACATTCTCAAGTAGCTTATATCGCATATACATTGGACCGTAAGTATATATTATTCTTCCAACCTCTGACTCTCTCGAGTCAGTGTATGTTATAAAAAAATACTGACTTTTCCTTTCTCAATCATCTACTGGCAAAGTGTCTTTCCTCATTCATCGTATCCCTCTTTCTTAATACACATTGACTCCAATCCAACATTTATATTCTGGAACTGAAAAAATACATACAGGAATCCATATGTTTACGTTAGTAGAACAGATTGCTTACAACACACTGCGTTTTCTTTGGAGCCTCTACCCAAACTCCTTTTCTTTGCATCCATTCGTTTATATTGAAACATGCACTTGTTAGACGCCATAGTATAGTAAACTTTGCTTATATGTTGAATAAATCCCCTCTTCTACTATTACCGTTTTGGAGAAAAGTGAACCGAAAAATTCCAGAAGCAAGTTTTTTTGGTCGTCCTTTTCATTTCTGCATAATATTATGTTTATATACACAACAGCAGCATAGACAGTTTGGCAAAAAACGGTGGTGGTGGTTGGTGATAGCGGAAGAAGACAAAAAAACTAGTGAACAAGTTCGACCTTACCAAAAAGTCAGCGAATCGTTTTTACATATAGGTTATTTCTTAGGTTTATGTATAAACCATAAGGTGAATGGCATTACGCAAGAGAAACCTGTTTATTTTTGTGTCACAAGAATAAAGTATTGATGGATATTGTAGAGTGTATAGTAGTGAAATACTTAGTTAGGTACCTGAACCAGTAGGAAGAAGACGAATGCTGGCAGGAGGAAACGAAACAACGACAAAGTAAAGAAGAACATCTTTATCGTTATCATCATCGCTCATATTAAAGTAATGGTCAAACAATAAAAAGATCAGGCAGTAAGGCAAAGAGACGACGACGGCGGCGGAAGAATACCTAGCACACATTGTACAGTACACTACTGTTACATTACTATATGTCTATAAGGTAGGCACATAAAAATGTAAGTAAAAACAGCAAGGAGAAAGAAACAACAGAAAAGGAATAAAGGAAATGAAGAAAAAAAGGAATGTATAAAAAATTTCGTGTATCGTAGAAGACGGATGCATATAATATAGGTATGTATATAGGTACAACGAAAATTGCTTTTTCCAAGAATGAAAAAATAACGAAACGGAGTAAAAAAAATGGATGAACTGGAATATCCTTGCAGGCCATACAAAAAAACAGAAGCACAGGACGACATGACATATAATAGCATGTACAATTTGGAAAAACATGCTTGAAAGAGCTTTCTTGTGATTTTTTAAGATTTTATTCTTCTACCATTTTACATTTTGTACATGTGTATGTGTATTCCATTTTTTCTGAGACAAAATTCAACTAAACCTTATATTCTGCTAGATTTTTCAACGAGATATTTGGACTTTTGTTTCATCATCTCAAGAGGAAACGGTATGTGTATGTGTGTTCCATTTTTTCTGAGACAAAATTCAACTAAACCTTATATTCTGCTAGATTTTTCAACGAGATATTTGGACTTTTGTTTCATCATCTCAAGAGGAAACGGAACCAAAACATCTTTCATGATATGTACGCAGTGATACGATAAATTGAGAGAAAAAATTACTGGTTTTTTTATCACAAAGCATATATTTACAGTGGAAAGGTTTTAAAGGGAATTAAAAAATGTCGCGTAGAACGCTTTTTTCATGTAAAAAATGTCATATTTTATCGGTCAAGCGAAAGAAGAGACAAAGAAAAATGGAATCTCTAAAAAGAATCAGCTATTTTGTACAAACGCGTGCGTGCGTGCGTACACTCACGCATGTCAGTCACATATCACAAGTTTTACACGCTGATTTGCACTTTGCTAACTTTCACTTATAAGTTGTCAACCTTAAACTGTAGACACGAGCAGATTGGTATGCATATATGCATATAGTCCAATAAAAAATGGTGTTGGCATTAATAAAGGTGTCGACAATGTTATTGGTAGCATGCACGTGACATAATAATATTATGGAGCACGTGTGCTGCGCTTGTATTCAATGCATGTATACATATACATACATTCCCATGTGCTTAATATTGCATGTCGGTCTATTTACAGGGAAAAGAAAAACTGAAAGTGGACAGTACATTGGCTCTTGCTTGATGCAACCCATAAAATTTTCTCCTCACACACTTGATCTGTCTGTGCTTTGCTTGTTCCACTACCACCGGTGAAAGAAAGCACAACAGCAGAGCGGAGTGAGTGGGTAGATTCTGTGAAAAAGTAAAAGTCCAGCAAGCAAGTAAAACCATGGAATGCACTGTAATAAAAATCCAGTGAGAAAAATGGGATAACGCTTACACAAGCTAACAAACTGGATTACAGATTTTTGAGATTGAATAAGGAAGATTCGGAAGTAGATAGCGCAATTTTGTGGATAAGCGACACGATTGCTTCTTGTGCTGTAGTAGCTGGTAATATCTAAAGACAAAAAACTTCTTTTTTTAAAAAGATTTTGTCCTGTCTTAAAAGCTATGTAGCTGCATAGTCGATGTCAATAGTACCAATATCGGCTGCAGATATAAAAAAAAGATGGAATCAGAGGAGAAGAACAATATGCAAGTTTGTAGGAATGTGGACGCCCGTTCGTTTGATTTTACTTTTTTTCGTATTTTCACTGTCATCGGTAAACCAGACTGAGAGTTGGTTCATTCATGTGGATAGTTTCATATGTGGAAAGTACAAAAGTGCAGTGGAGGAAAGCCAGCTACAAAGCCAGCAGCCTATCTTGATTTTTTTCTTGTACTGTCCACAAAGTTGGGAATAGGGAATTCGCTTCTTCTTCTTCTAAACGGTTCGGCACAAAGAGAGAAAAGTATTCATGCTTGACTGGTGCCATATTCCTTGCCAAATGTAACTCGTGCTTATACTGTTATGATGTCGTGAGAGATATTTTTATGCACGCTTCTAAGCCTCTTTCATACATACCATTGATGAAAAGGCGTACACATAAACACACACGCTTTTCCTCACACATGTTCCATATCTCAATTCTACTTTCCCTCAATATTTATCGTGCTACAATGTCCTTCTCAAAAAAAGAAAGAATCCTGTGAGTATCATTTAGAAATGTCAAGCGACGAGAGGCAGAAAACACAGGAAATATTTTTATCCACACGTATCAGTATTTGAAATTATTTTGATAGCGTCAGATTCTTTTTCCGAGAGAGAAACCCATGAGAGGTGTTTAGAATTATGAAATAATTCCACGAGAGCAAAAAAGGGAGAGAGAGAGCATTTTTTTCGGTAATCTCACTATGTCAAGATGCTAGACCTGAAGCTTAAGAGCTCCAAAAAAGATATGTGGGAAGTGAATTGAAGCCGGAAATTGCGGTTTTCGTTTACGGCAAAAAGAAACCTGCAGCTCTTTCTCCTACGCAAACACACACAACAACAATACATTATCCAACAAGAAAAAAATAAAGGAAATGTACCAAAGTGCCGAAAGCACAAATGAGTGATTATTTACAATTCAAGCCAGCTTTAGTGAATTAAATGCCTTGTAATACTTACTTGCATGATTTCTGAAATTAAAAAGGAATCATGTTACAAAACGCACATGAAAAAAAAATTAATTCATGTGAAAGCCCTCTAGGGCAAGTAAAAAAAATTACATGCACAATATATATTACATACAACATATATTAATATATTATACTATTATACTTCCCACACAAAACTCTTTTCTGGCCATATTGCAATAATAAAAAAGACAGACGTAACCAAAGTATTCACATAAAACACACCTAATTACTTATGTTCTCAAGTTAACACTCTCACTCAAGCGCTTTCATCCAAGTTCGCATTGTGTACTACTATCATCATAAGGTCCGTTTGTCATGGTCTCATCTATAAAAATACATGGAAACAACTCGGCGGCGGCACCACCACTACCACCACCGCAAATACAGATTCCACGCATTCTAGCTTTTACCCTTTTTGTATTTTTATTAAAGTGAAAGGAAACTATGAAAAGCTAAAAAAAGGGTACAACTACATATGATGTTGCTTTAATATTGCTTTTATTTCTTTTTGTTATTGCGAGTGAAAGCAAAGGGTTATTTCTTATTCGGTACCTTGAACAAAAAGGGTAAAGAGTATAGAGTAAAAATACAATGGTTGGCTCATAAACAGTGTATACGCAAAGCAAATCAAAGAGCGCACACACATATTCCATATAAACTGGTATAAGCATAGAATGTGTATCCTTTATTATTACAAACGTGTGAACGGAATCTCCACATTTTATCTCACGCAACGAAAAATAATCATTAGCAGTTTAGTGCATTACATATATCTATATATATATTGCATATATATACCTATGAAGTTAAAACTGTATAGCTAGAGTAAAAAAAGAAGTGCATTAGTGTAATTGCAGGGATGTTGGTGCGAGGAAGTAGGATGGCAGTTGAATCAAATAGCAAGGATAAAGTAAGTACCTATGTGCATTGAAATATGTTTAAAATTAATTCCTCATTACTTCATGGATTTCCAATTTAGGGAATTGAGGATGAATATACAAATGTAGGTAGGTATGTAGGTATGTACATTTTAATCAATAAACGTGTAACACTAAGGATATGTAGGTATATAAAATGTCTTTTTTATGTTTTGTTGCTGAAATGATTCAATATTCAACACAAATATAAACATTTTTTATGTCATGTACTAACCTCCACAAAACAACCGTTTCCTTTCACTTGTCGTCTCTGATGAAGCCGTTGTAGTCACTGACATTCCCAAGGAAGATTCCGCCCTTGAATCCGAAGTTAAGTAATACTGATTCCCACTTGATCCCATGGTTGTCACAAAACTTGCACCCTGCTGCTGTTGACGGGTTTGTTTGTGTAGCTCCAGCGAAACAGCAGTTGCAACATCCACAGCTCTCATAAATGTCTCGGACTGGTGTTGATGTCCCGTAAAATTTCCCAAGTCGGCAGCATACGCAACACGGTTCAGTGTTTCTGAACTTTTCTTGCCCTCCCGAATCTGTGTGGACAACAAAACAAAGTCCCTGATCATTAGCTAAAAATGAAAAGAAAAAAATCTTTATAGGTAACTGCAGTATTTTATTTTGTGCTTTCACATGACCCCTATAAAACAAAAAAAAGATAGCAGCTCAATATCATTTTCACATCGTCGTAACATTCACCTTTTTTCATTGTTATACTTTGCCTGGTAATAATATGAGACGTAAAAAGTAAATGAAAAATATATTACGAACAATGGTCATGCTTATCCTTGTTTTATAACAATGGTACATTTCGACAGACAGATCATTTATATATAACATACCTTATGCACATGTATTATGTATGTACATTTATCGTTGTTTTATAACAATGGTACATTTCGACAGACAGATCATTTATATATAACATACCTTATGCACATGTATTATGTATGTACATGTACCCAAATATATCGCCATTGTTTTTCCTCGTGTGATATTTATACGTAAACATGAATGTGATTTTAACAAAAGGAATATGTATACATATGCCCGTCACGTATATACAACCCTTTAAACAACTAAACCATAACTATAATAACGCGTTATAAAGGCTTTCAAAAGCATTTATTATTTCAGCCTGGCATTACGTTGTGTCATCTCATCACATCACATTCGCTCATCTCAGACCCATGTCACATTCTCCACGGTTCTGCTCCTATTCAATTTCCCCTTACCTCATCTTCATTTTTATCCCCACACCATCATATCATCACCACAATAACACACACACATATATATATTCTCTTCCTCTTTGAGTAACAACAATGATGATGATGATGATGTTGATGATATAACATAAAAATATGTTATGGAGCGCACATGCAGGATATAAAACAGGAAATATACGCACGTTTACTGTATATGACACCACAGAGCCAAGCTAGATGAGTTTCTAAATGGTTTTAAGGAATTCCTTGCTGGTTTATAACAATTATATTGCTAACGAGCACGCAGATGCCATAATAATCAACTATTCTATATGGTATAGGTATGTAGTATATGGTGGTATCTTTAGATACTACCCAAGTCGTACAAGATATTATGTAAGCATAAAAGTTCTCTAAGCACATGGTATAACCATAAAATCTTCTCTTTCTCTGCTTGTGTTTTTTGTTCTATTACTTCCTTTCCATTCCGCCAAAATTTACACGTCCGGTGAGGTTGTTTGCCTGGGTTGCTTCGTTTGCCCAACTTATCAACTTCACAAAGATGCGTCTATATATCAAGCATGCATGTAGGTACATAGGCATGTTGTATATTATATTGCATTTCTTGGCTGACGCCACATCTGAATTTTGTCATGTTGACATGACTGTTGTCGCTTCACTTTTTACACATTTTTAATGCAAATACCAAATAAATCGTTGACAACTTACCCACAATTTTTTATCCACAATCAAGTTTCCAACAAACCACTTTGGGATATATATCTACTTACCCTTTTTCATTTAGCTATATTGACATTTGTTTGACAAACAACGCTACTATTGTATACCTATTTTGGGGACATATTGTGCGATGCGGTGTACTTCCCTTCCCTGTTTTTTTGTTACCACGATTCATTCAAACCCACATGTCCTCCTACAAAGTGGGGTTTCATACGTATCATCATCATCATCATCCCCATCTTGTTTTGGGATAGAATAATTATGAAATTTGAAGAAAAAAACTGCGGTTTCAAATCTGCAATATTACAAATGTAAAATTTGACTGTTTCGTATTTACGATGAATTCTAGCCCAAAATCCAAATCCTTTTGGTTGACTTGTTTGTGGAAACTGGTTATTTGAGTTATCTAACGAACTTTATATCCGTTCCATTGAACACGGTTGTGGGAACCCGGATGGCTGAAATATTTTCTTGCCATGATGATATTTCCATTCTGAACACAACTCGAATACATAAAAACGCATAGTGAAAGCACCTTAGGGAATTTAAAAGTTGTTGACACAAAAGTAAACAAAACCGTCAGTTTTGTTGCTCGTGTAGCCCATGGTATATTGCCCGTGTCGTCGTGTTTGTGTGACTTTAAGCGGCAAGGACATGTAGCCTCAAGAGAGATCTATACTTTCTCTTTTCACTTTCTAGTTAAGTATTTATACAAAAAATGCATCGTTTAACGCAGTGCAGATTTTTAAATCACATACAAATTACAATGTAAGGTATAATATTACAATTTTTCAAATTATTTTATAATTTGTCTGAATTCAGTGAGGTATATTATTGAAAAACAAGAGGAAACTTAATTGCTTTCAAATAGGTATTCATATTTAACTTTAGAAAATATGTAAAGAAAAACTTAGGAAATGCGGAAAATTTCTGTAAACAATTTCTCAATGTCTAATCAATGCATCATTTAACCTAAATTTGCATATTTAAAGTCCCCAAATATACACACAAATGAGTTAAATGTTGTGCAAGAGCTGAGATTCCTGTTGGCAACTTTAGTCGTCCAAAAGCTAGGGGAGCTGTAGATGTAAAAAAGAAGTTTTGCCCATTGGTGAATGGGCCAACTCTTTAGGTGCCTACATGTACAAATGTACTTATATTATTAGTATGTTGTATGTACGATGCTCATAACAAGCGTTATATTTAGGTTTAAATCTCAAAAGAGAAAGAAACAGAAAAATACAAATCAAAGACACTATAAAAGTCTTTAGAAAAAACACTAGAGAAAACTGTTATATTTGGTTTTATCTTCCAGCGAGTACCTATGTAGATATATTATTGTATTTAGATATTCTTGTTATTTTCTGGTATAAAAGTTTGATGCATTAAAAGCATGTTGTTGTTGTTTTATGCAACAAAGTTTCAATCTAAATATATTAACAAAACTGCACACAGAGAGTGCCATTACATAATAACCAGAATAAGAGTATTATTATTTTATTATTATACTTGTTTTTTATAAAAAGGAAATAAACTAACAAAAGAAAAGCCTAGGGAGACGTGTAATGGTGCTAAAAGAAGGGAGAATTTTTTTTACGTGTTCAAAGATAGAAGGGCCACATAGTTTTCACTTTCACAAAAAACAGGGAGACGGCCCCCTTCTATTTTTTTTATTTTCTCGTGTCTCGTGTGTGTGAAGAAAAAGAGGATATTAGCCAAAGCTGCTTAATATATTTGTGTGGTATCTCTGCTCAATCCTCTCTGCTTCCAACACCATGATACTACCACCATAACCACCATAACACCGTGGCCGCCGCTACCAACGCCACTTTTTGCAACAAAGTGTAATGATAGGTAACTAACAATAAAAATTCTGTAATAATAAGTATGAACACACATAGGTCTACTTTATACATCCCTATACATATATATCAATTGTACATACAAAAGTTGGCCTGAAATGACTCTCTGTATCTCTCTCTCTCTCTCTTTCTTGCTCTCTAAATATTACAATGGTAAAGCAACAGTAACAAAAATAAAAGATGCCTACAGAGTGTACAGTTATTACTCCTCGTGGTGGTGAATGAAGTACTGTTGTAAGACTTCTACTACCTCTACTACTGCTACTACTATTCTTATATCTAGTGAAGGAGATGAGGAAGTAAGGTTTTGTGATTGCATTAAAGCACCCTTATATATGTATATAGTATACGCTCTCCTACTGTTTTCCAGGGAATATTTAGGGAAAGTGAAAGAAAGAAAAAGGCTTCCTTTCTTCGTGGCTTCTGTCGCTGCCAGACTGGAAAAGTCCCTTATCTATTACTTTTCTCCCTCCCTTTTCCCATGTTTCCCTTTAGGCTGTGCAACTACGATACAGATTGTACTTAAGTACATAATGTTGACTGTATCTGTGTTTTGTGTGTGCTCTTATCCATGCACACAAAGTAATGCATATATTTTGAGTTTGTATTCTTTTTGTATAAAACTAACAATGCGTAGTAATTGTGATACACAGTTGATATTAGAGTAGTACCATCATCATAATAATATTATTATTACACAGCAGACTAGGCTTGATAACGTATGCAATCTTCCTTGGAGCAAGGAACTAGTCGACTTTCTCATTCACCTCCTGTTTTACTTTTTTTTTTTTATAAAAAAACCCAAAAGCCTCCTTGCTGATGAAAAGAATACGGGTACTTCACTTGATTCCTTGCATCCATATTTTTGGCCCGTATCATATTATCATCATATATGTAGTGTGTAGTTATGCATTGCGTGTGTGTGTGTACCCTTTTTTCCTTCACTTTTTTCCCTTTGCTTATGATGATGATGACAGATTTTTTTGGTAAATACATCAGTATACATGGGACAGAGAGAGAAACGGAATCAAAAGACAACGTCGACGACAATGATGATGGCGATCACAAAGATGATGCTGATGAGGAGGAGAAGGAGGGT
>JAHZNC010005550.1:0-14239 GCA_027744095.1 Zhuqinia jingwanae | reverse complement strand
CCAAAAACGAAACTGATTTGGTTAAACTGATGATCAAAAAACAAAATATTTGGTTTCCAAGCTAACATATAAAGGAAATATGTGAAGGTAGCCAGGTGGGTGGAAGTCAACTAAAATATCAATCAACAACATCCAGAATCCATTGATTTTAGATTAATATTCATTTTTTCCCCTTCATCATCCGTTTATATATTTTTAAATAAGCTTTTGGTATATATAGCACAATTACTAAGTTTATTAAAGGTAGTAACGACGCGGCGCTTTTTTTGGTGTTCATTGTGGCAGGCTTTTATTTGCCAGTGTGTATCTGGTTGAGTGATAAAAGAAATAACAATTTTATATTCAGCATTTTAGTGATTTGTGGGTTTCATTTTTATTGGTGATAAAAAAACACCTTAGATATCACGGCAAGAGTGCAGACAAGGCACACTTAAAAAAAGAAATCATCATCATTGTCGCCGTGAAGTAAAATGATGCATACATACATGAACTTGAATTTGTAGAAGGCCAAGTAGTTAGAACATTCATTCGCAGCAGTGATGGTGGTGGTTGTTGTTGTTGTATAATGCTGATGCTTGCTACTGACGATGACGACGACTGACGTGAATGATGGATTTTTCCTTGGTATTTATATTACCTTTTTGTCTCAAACATTAAAAAGAGACTTTGCTACCTATGCCATATTATTATTATTATTATTATTACATGATCTTGTATAGATGATGAGGATAGTGGTATATATAATTTTTTTCTGGCAATATCTTGCAAGTAAGGCAAAATTTAACTTACAATTTCAGGTGCATATGGTATATATATGGTATATGGTGTTGTAGCTATTTGTGATCTATATATACATATATTTTGTATATGATATACTAATAGAATACATTTGTATTCATGAACTTGAGACGAAGTATATATGTAGATGCATTCTTCAAAGTGTGTAGTAGCAGCAGTAGTAGTAGTTGCTTTTACTAATAATAAAAGCAGGTGTTGTTTATGTTTACTGTACAAGTATAGACTATTTGTAATAGCACATGTATTATCATTTTGTTTTTTTTACGCTGCTGCTACAAGGCAAGTCCCTTGTGTATATGGTTACCTTGAAGGGTAAAGGTCATGATACATGTTGATGATGACAATGATCATGATGGCACTTATTCTTTCAGATTAGATTAGGAATATATAATAAGCATGTTGAGTATATTATGAGATATTATAATGTACAATGTGTATGCTTGAATAGAATAATAGTTTGCTTTTAAAAATAAGATACAAAGTTGTACAAAAGGTAGAAGAGCAGCAATGTTCCCGAAAGATGTATTATTAATATTTTATTTGAGCTATGAAGGTCAGCATTCATCATTTAGATTTTTACTTATGTATATGGTACATATGTAATATTTTTTGTTTGTTAATTTTCATGTCAGTGCAGTAGACTGCCTTCATTCAGAAAATGTGAGAGGATGAAAGAAGTAAAATTTAATTATAGTTTTCACAAATACTAGAATTTTAAGTAAAGATGATATGATGATATACTATACGCACTCTGTACTAGCAAATAAATCTTTTTGTATTTCCGAATTTTTGATAGGCGATGATGCTTAGAAGTTTACAGCAAATTAAAAATAATAATAGTTATAAAATAATAAGAAAACTTGAGCTATGGAATCATGTTTGCCTAATATAACAAACAGATTGAGTTGCGAAACGTTTATTACTCCGGTATTGAAAGAAAGTAGGGTTGAGAATAAACGGAAATATTTTTGCGTCGTTATTTGCTCTTGTAATGGGCAACGACCTGTGTTTGTACAAAAGTATATAGTAGTAGTGTGTGCTTCGAAGAATCTGAATCCTTGCGTAAAGAGATTTGTTTTTATCTGGAAGAGTTCTCGCACCCGGTGATGTAGTTTGATGAACCGTGCAGTATATAATGTCGCCTCCAAAAGTTTATAACGGATCATTGCTGGAAGTTGGAGGTTGGTTGGAGGAGAAGAAAAAGGGAAAATTATATGATAGCAGATAGACATGCTATACTACTAAGCTCTCATACGTGCTCTATAGGATAATTTATGAAGGCTTTCCATTGATTCGCAAAAATTAGGTGGCTCATTTCCTTGAAGTAATAAGTTCCTGGGCCAAAATTTTTGTCACTTTTGGCATTTGTTCTCTTTCAACATCAAACAATAATATATATAACAGGTAGTAGCAAGAAGATACATACAAACAAATAATATATATGTTGTGTAAGTTATGTTGTTGTACATCGTCATCACACATATATAACTAGATTTCCTGCGCATTACTTTTCCAAATGCCGTTGCCTTTTTCTCCTTCTCGTTCAAGGACGTTTGCTACTATTTTGTTTATTCATGTACAATTCATTGAAGCTGGTACAAAAACTACGTCTCTTGTGATGTGTGGATGATACCATACAAATATACACTTCAAACATTCAAAAAGTTATATTGAAAGTTGAATGTAAAAAAGTTTGTATGTGTATGAATGTGTAGAACAGAAGGAGTAGTATTTACTGACTTGGAAGATTAGTTTATTTAATTGAAGGTATTTTTTTCAATATAATTATTGTAAATGAAAGGCCAATTAGTTTATTTCATTTTATAAATAGAAAAAACATTGTTTGTTATATGAATGTTTCGATGTAAACATTTTGTTAGTATTTTACTAACGGCTGGGTTTGAAACTTGAACTTGAACCTGCTTGGATTTTTTTAAGAACAAGGGGGAAGCTGGCGAAATCAGCTACTCTTGCTGTGCCAATGATGAATGAAAGGGAAATGGCAGGTCACAGTCAGGCGTCATATTTTTCTACATCTTTTTGCCATCCATCCATAATAATAATACCTACTGCATACATTTCGTTGTTTGGTATTATCTCACTTGCTAAAAGTAGCAATAGGTATGTACAATGTTATTTGCATGCAAATGTGATTAGATTTTGTGTGTTTTCCTCTTTTGTGAGGAAATTTCTTCCCAGCAGCACAAAGAGGAAGAAGAAGAACCAACGTCACCATTTATTTTTGTACTGGCACGCATCAATAATTTAAAGTTATTCTAAAGGTTAAGTTTACTTGAAGGAAAGGAGAACCATTTTGCATATTTCTTTAAAGAGTAAAACTTTTTTTTGTAAATGTCTAAAAATAGCATGAAATTATTGCGACACACTCTCAACCTGATCTATTTTTGGGACAAACCATTTGTGTTTGAAATTATTGCTTACTAATAATAATGATGTCAATGCAGATTGGTTTGCAACAAAGTATATATATCTTTCAAACTTTATAAACTGGTTTTGTAATCCTAAATAATGATGTAACATATATATTTGCATTTCAATGTATGTACATATGAAATATTTGCAATGCCATATATGTTACATTGGTATATATGTAAATTTATTAGGAATTAGTAGGTAATATAGATATACATAATATGGGTGAACTACTCTAGTTTCTTGTCATTTTTACTTGTGTCAATTTTTTATCCTCATGCCATGTGTTTTTTTTTGTTCTTCTTCTTTCAGTTGGGAATTATCTACCGTGACATCAAACTGGAAAACATTTTATTGGATGCTGATGGTCATATAGTTTTGACAGATTTTGGACTAAGTAAGGAATTCCTCCCACATGAAAAGGTGAGTTAAAAAGTTTATCATTATGGTCATCATCCCTTTCTGAATAACATTTTACAGTAGTAGTAGCAAATGGAAATTTTTACTGACAAAAAAAAATAATACGTGTTTTTTGTACATTGTCTATATGCCAATTTAACTACCCCTTTTAGCAAAATATACTACCATCTCACATTTTTTTCCATGAATATGGTCATGTTTTTATACGGAGAAAACATAATATATTGCTATATTGATACTGCCAGCAGTTCACTTTTAGCATTAACCTCCGAGCTCGTCCTTGCAATTGTTTAGTGAAGTGAAGCGAGCGTTCCTTTTATTGCAAACTCTTTTTTGCCCCCTTTGTGTTTCCTCTTTGTAATACTATTTTTATGCTTACTACAATACCTACTTCCAGCTTGGTTTGGTGATGGAAGTCAAAATGAAATGAGTGGAAAGGTGTATAACAGATAGATTTTCTCTATATACCTATACGCTGCTTCGTGTAGCAATTTTTTTCATAGAAATAGTAGCTTTTTTTCTCTCTTCTTCGTGTGTCCCCACAAAAAAATATTTTTGCCTTTTAAAAACAGGGCAAAAAAAAATTCGTAGCCTGTTGGCCTAGATCTTATACGGATGAGAAAAGGCCACACAAAATGACATAGGTATTATACACTTTTGTTATTTAATGAAGTTCCAATGCTAGAACAGTAGAGTAGTCTCTTTTCTCTTGTAAAATTATACGGCTTTCTCATGATTTTGCTCTTTTCTCTGCGGAGACTATGCGGATTCTCTCTCCCTTTTTTTCCTAGATTTTTTTCCCTTGGATTTTTACGTTACTATATATATTATATGGATATTGTAGAACATGCAATATTATTATGATGGTGGTAGTATATTTGTAGCAAGCTACAATGAAAGTGTTAGTAAGGCTCAGGCGAAAAAATATATATACGGCATTGACCCAAAAAGTAAGATAATTCACCGTGTGTAGTATACATACATGCCTAATAAAAGTCTTTCCATTATAGATACACACACCACGCAACATTCTGCTCGTGTGGTTCAGATAATAAAAATTTTTGCGCTTTATGATTTGTACAAAGTACACAAACAAAATCTTTAAGAAAAAATCTTTTTTTTTCTTCTTTTTTTTAAATCATCTTCCAGGAAAACCTGATTTGTTTATTAAAAGGGATTCTTTTTTTTGTGTATGAAACAGTTCAAGGTGTGCAATATGTGGGGTAGATAATAAGATAAAGGAATTTTTTTTTTAAATCATCTTCCAGGAAAACCTGATTTGTTTATTAAAAGGGATTCTTTTTTTTGTGTATGAAACAGTTCAAGGTGTGCAATATGTGGGGTAGATAATAAGATAAAGGAAAGTTGATATAAAACTTATGCTTTTTGATCAGAGGAGAGACTTGAGAGCATAATATGCAATTCTACTTTTACGTGTGGATATTATCGAAGAAAAGAATGTTTTTGACTTGATTTGAATTTTGATGCGACACAACATGTACAGCACAACAAGCTATTTTGAGATGTAATTTTGTGTTTTTTTTCTAAACTAGATAAATACAAACAAAATATATATGCTGTAAGCATCTGTTGTAGAGAAATTTTTTATTGTATCGCAATAATAAATAGTTGTGTTTACATAAGGGTTAATTGGATTTTGTCCTTTTCCTTGTTGCAGAGAATTGATTAAAAAGTAAAAGTTCCATTATGCAGCTACAAACATGTATTTAGAATGTATTATTATGTATTCTTGTCAACGCTTTTTATTAATGATGTTATTATTATTTTTATGATTAACAGGACCAAAGAACGTACTCTTTCTGCGGCACAATAGGTAAACCTATAAAAAAATCATAATAAAAGCATGTGCAGTTACTATTACATTATAAATTTATATAATATATGGAATTTATAATGTATTTATTTATTACGTAATTTTCCAGAATATATGGCCCCGGAAGTGGTGAAAGGAGGAAACACCGGTCACGATATCGTAAGTGTTCAGATTTATGTTGCATTGTTACATGTTATTATTACTCTCCACAAACAATAGCCATAATATGCATAAAATATATATATTGATCCCTTCAAGTTGATTATATGGTGGTGGTGTTGGTGCCAAAGATAAAGATATGAGCATGTGTACACGACGCGTGTGTGCATGATAAGGAGATGTGCATATCAGCTTAAAATTCATAAAAAGAGAAAATTGAAGATGAAAGAGAATGGGATGCAATCTTGTGCATTGGCATTAAGTTTACTGTAGGTACCTATATTTTTTTGGAAATCCCATGTAAAATGCAGTTTTTTTGTACCCGACAATCACTTTTCAGTATTTTTATGTATTTTTTATATAGAATGAAAACGTGATACATTGAATACTTAGATTGGTTATTTTGTAAAAATAGGGAAGTTGAAGGGGTCTTTTGTTCAATGTTTGTATTGTGTTTGTTTAGTAAAAGACCCTTGATCGGATTCAGTTTGCTTGGTTAGGAGTAAAGTGGATGAACATGAGAGATTTAAAGAAAAAGTTTCCCGTGAAGATAAAATAAATACTACTTGGGACAAAAAAAATAGTTTCATTTTGTTCTTTATATAAGGAATCGGTTCAAAATTGAATGACATACTTACACACATATGGAATTTTTGTAAATCCTATATTCCCTTTATGAACACCAGTTTGTTTTGCGTCTCTTGTTTTTCAAGTATTTTCAGTTTCCAGAACGGAGAAAATCTTTCCTTGACAGTGAAACGTGTAATGAAAGGAACATATGTAATATACGAGCTTGTGGATATGCTTCTATCAAGGCTACTACTATATATATTTTTTTTACACGTGCTCATTTTTATCTAGTTTAGTCAGATATTTCACAATGCATGGTGATATATGTATACATGATTGTTATTAATAACCATCAAAAGTCATGAATCGACAAGCAGGTACATATACATTTTTTTACTGGTAAATTGGTCGCATCTTATTTGTAGGTCGGTATTTCATGTCACAATAATAATAATATGAACTTGCCTCTAACCACATTAGCTAATAGTATTTGCACACCACCACTTTAGGGAATAAAAATGTATTGAATTTTTTGTGTTCATGCTTTTAATATGATTGCAAATTATTTATTCCAGGCTGTAGACTGGTGGAGTGTAGGCGTTTTGACGTACGAGTTGCTCACTGGTGCTTCCCCATTCACGGTTGATGGAGAGAAAAACACACAACAAGAAATCTCAAGGTACACATATGCATATATATAATTTTGATTGATTGATGTCGAGCAGATTAATATTCATTTCTGGCATAATAATTTTAATACAAATTTTACCTACCATCAAAGAGTTGGGGTTTGCGTAGTAAAGATTAATTCATAAATTCTCTGCTGTTTTTCATGTCACAGACGGATCTTAAAAATTGACCCTCCAATACCTGACGACTTATCTCCACCTGTGAAAGACTTCATCTGTAAATTGCTAATCTAAAGACCCTAGGAGAAGACTTGGGGGTGGTCCCAGTGATGCTCAAGAAGTCAAATCACATTCATTCTTTAAGGTGCGTATTTTTTTTGGAACATATTGATGTTACCGTTATAAAATTAGAAACGAAAATGATTTTTTTAGTCATCAATAATAATTTTTCTTCTCGTTTTGATGATGTAGGGTTTAAGTTGGACGGATCTCTTGTTGAAGAAAATCAAACCTCCGTTTATTCCTAAAATAAGGAATGAATTAGACACATCGAATTTTGCTGAAGAGTTTACAAAAATGGCTCCGACTGATTCGCCCGCTATCGTACCTCCAAATTTTGATAAAATTTTTAAGGTGAGATTTTTTAGGAGCAATAGTATACCGTTTTTATTTCTTTACATGCAATAATTTATGTTCATGTACTTCTTTTTACTAATCATGTAAATTTAATTAATTAATCATTAAATTACATTGTTTTTTTTCTCAGGGTTATTCATACGTTGCTCCGTCCGTACTTTTTAGCGATAATGTAGTTAGTGAAGAAATTCTGAGGCCTTCAAAAATTGTGAACACAAATACTGCAACGATTCCGGTAATTAACTTTTGATTTTCAAAGTAAAAAATCAAGTTTGCTTAAAGATTTTTTTCTAATAATAATTCAATATTACATATTATAGAATTCTCCATTTTTCGACTCGTATGCCGTAGACGTGAATAGTGGTATTTTGGGAGACGGTAGTTTTTCCGTTTGCCGAAGATGTATTGAAAAGTCCACTGGGAAAGAGTATGCTGTGAAAATCGTTAGTCGTAAGATTGATTCAACTAGAGAAATCAGTCTATTAAAGTTGTGTCAAGGACATCCAAATATTGTGCAGTTGCATCAAGTATTTTATGATGAGGTAAACAAAAACGCTTAGAGAAAGATATTATTATAATATTTGTTGTAAAATTGGTACAGTAGTAGTAATGTGTTAATTTGAATTTGTATTTCATCCTTGTATATATCTTATTTTTTCTTTATATATGTGTATTTGGGGAATAGTAGTTGTAATAATAATATTTTTTATCCATTATGTAGAACCTTCTGTTTGTTGATGGAACTGAAGACTCTGAACTCAAAATTGTCGATTTTGGATTTGCAAGACTGATGCCTGAAAAAGATACAATGAAAACGCCTTGTTTTACCCTTCACTATGCAGCTCCCGAAGTTATTCGCCAAGCTTTGGGTCAAAATGAGGAGGGATATGATTCGAGCTGCGATTTGTGGTCACTCGGCGTTATTTTGGTTAGCTTCTTGCTGAAATAGAAAGAGCATTTTCTGAAAGCTCTACGCTGAAATGGTTACTAAAATGTTCAATTTTGTGCATTGTGCTTATAGTACACAATGCTTTCAGGACGAGCTCCATTTCAAGCTCGCAGTCGGGATGATTCTGCTGCTGCTATCATGCACAGAATCAAGGGAGGTCAGTTTGACTTCAATGGCCCTGAATGGGACCATGTTTCCCCTCAAGCTAAAAACATCACAAAAGGTATGCTCACTGTTGATCCTGTCAAACGGTTAAGAATGGAGGATCTTCTGGACAGCCCATGGTTGGAGGGTGGCATGGGTGGACTTTTGGCAACACCTGGCATGCTGAATAGAAGCCAGCGAGGAGCAGAGGCAGCCGTTGGTAAAACACTCAATGCTTTTCATCAGGCACATAAGGAGGGATTCCGCCTTCAAGTAAGTGAATGAATATATGTAATGCCTAAAGAATGATCCTTGAATATATGAAAACATTGTGTAACATGGAAATAGCAATTTGAGGTAAACATGGCCATTTTTTTTCTTGTGTAGGATGTGTCAACGGCAAGATTAGCTCAAAGACGTAAGATGAAAAAGTCAACAGATGGGAGGTCTACTTCATCTAGTAACTTTTCTTCAGTGTCGTCTGGTTCAGGTAATGACTTGTTGAAAATGTCAAGAAGTTGTGAAATGTTGAAATGAGATTATTTACTTTAATGGTTAAATATTCGTTGCACTTTATAGGTGGATCTTGCAACGCAAGCAAAAGTTCAGTTGCATCCTCATCCATGTCAAAGTTGAGCGCAACGGAGCAGGAAAAGCCTAATTACTTCAACTTTGGAGAATCGCGTGTTCAAGAGTACCTGTCGTCGTTACCAGAGGATAACAAGCGTAGCACAAGTGGCTCCTTGAGTATTACTTCTTCTGCATCCATAAACTCGAATAATTCTTCAATCTCACAATGTAGTTCGAAAGCAATATGCCTTCCACTTCCTACTCCTACCTTTTCGTTCCCGGCTGTGGTAAACTTTTCATCTACACCAGACGCCTTATTGGCATGTAAAGACCCAATACCAGCCATCACAGTAACGCCTTTAATTAGTCATCATCGTCTCCATCATCATAATCATCATCATAATCATCATCACAATGTTCCGGGAAATATTTCCCGTAAGGAATCACCACTTGTCGTCGGATATCCCGTTCACAGGAATTTTGAGCCAATAATGACTCGAGCAAGGAAGCGAAAGTTTGAGCAGACACAAACGTTCCCAAACCCGAAGATTAGTGCTAGCGTGGAGGCCTTTTCGGTTAGAGTACATCCGAGCAATAATACAGAGCCTTCAAACAATTCAGAGGCAATCAATTTGGTTTTGCCATCTCGCTGGAAAAACAACAACAATAATAATAATAATCATAATCATAACGTTCCCGAGAATCTCAGCCTGTCATCCGGACACGGTACATATACCGCTCCCATGTCATCTATACGCCAAGCACAAATTATGGCACCGTCTCTACCTCCTGTAACCTTTAGTCCTGTGGATGCTAGTTCCATTAGTGTACCAAAATTAGTTGATGGTATGACAAAGTATAAGCGAAGAAGGATAAAGAATCTGTGATACACGTGGAATTTAAATGAGCCGCAAAATATTAGCTATAGTAGAAATATTAATAACGTTTACGACGACTGTAATAACAACCCTCGAATTTTACGCGCCCTTCTTAACGGTTTGATTCCAGTACAGGGCTTAAATTCTTTGCAAATCAAAATCGAGATTGGTCAAATTTTTGCTGAGATACAGAAGTCCTTATAAAATCTTATTTGCTTAAATATAATCTCCAACAAAATATTTTTTATGCAGATTCTTTACCACTTTATGTAAAAGCCAAGAAAAGTTTTCAGAACGAGCTATAATATCATTCTTGTTGGTTTTGGTCTGTTTTATTCTAGTTTATATATTTAAAAAAAACTATTTTGAGAGAGAAAATACAACGGTATTATGGTTATAATAATTTTATATTGTCTCCATTTCAATTCTATCATGTTGTCAGATTTCCAGTAATTTGTGGGTTTTTAGCAAAGGAGGTGTTAGTAAAAGTTGTTGACTTACTACTACGAATCATATATATATTAAAACGTATTATCGCATCTTGAAACACTATGTATTTCAACATCTTTCTACGTAACGTAAAAATGAAAAGAAAAATAGTATTACATCATCATCATCAAATCAATATAATATATATGCTAGATTAACTTGCTGCGAAAAATAACAACGCCATAGTGTTATGTATTATAGTTATATATTCAGCATCTTCAATCAACTAATATGCATACCTATATAGAATAATAATAATATATCTATTTCGAGAGTAATATACGAGAGAAAAAAAAGTAATATATAATTTTCTTATAGCAATATTATACTTTCATACTTAACTTTATATACATCCAAACGAATCGCAAAATAAAAAAGAGAATATGAAAAGAAAACCATTTTCTTTTTACACATCGCACGGCGAGTCTAAAAATGACATCATCTCACAAAATGTGAGTCTGTAATAATAATGATTATACGTTTTCAATAATACTGGTAAAGAAAAGGTAATATTTCCTATCGGAAAAGTCTCACTAATGACTATATACAACATAGTTGGGCGTTTTTTTTTTTGGTGCAAGGGAACACTATTTTGGGAAATAAAACTATTTGAATTTAGTACCCACAAAACAAAAAAAAATCAAGCACACAATTTGTATGAGAGAGAGAGCTATTTAATTGGGCACATGTTAGTGAAGTAGGTGGTATATAGATACTGTATCAGCCCTTGATTTATAATATGCGTAAAACAATATATTTAGGGCAGACTTTTTTGAGGACTGAGTGAATTTAAAACTGAAGTATCAATCAGTGTCTTGTTAGTGAAAACAAAATGACTTTTTTGTCTGTCAAAGACTTGGGATGCAAGAGCGGACATTTGATGTCGCTACAAAAAATAAACAATTTTATCCATTTCCAAAGAACACATGTGTGCTATTACTACCATTATAAATTATATTTTAAAAAAGAAAAGAAAAGAAAATAATAGCCAATTCAACTGTCCAGAAAAAAATATCCCTCTTTTCAAAAGTGAATGTGATCATGCAGAGTGTGATTTCTATTATGTACATGAAAAAGTAATAATAACTATAGTAATTAAGACAAATAAAAATATATGAATAATATGCCAGTTATCGTAATATATATTGGCAGGAGTAATAGTAATAATAATAATGTATGTACTATTAAAAAACAATGAGAGTTTTGAGAGTGACAAGGCATTACTAGTATTTATGGTATTATAAATGAAGAATGATGAAATTTTTGAATGCATGAATCTGTTGATGCTTGATTTTCCCAAAGATTTTTATTCTGTTTTTTTTATGATGCTGATGAGGTAGATCTGCTGCTGATCCACTGATCAAGTCTGAAAGAGAGTTAAAGATGAAATAAATGAAATTGTCATTTTTCTTATTTTACTTCTAAAAATGCTGTATATGAGACTAAATGTAGAGAAAAAATTATCAAGATTGGTGTATATTATTTTTTTGTTTTTTTTTCGACGGGAGCCTTTATTCATCTTACTTGATTTCCTTTTCTTCTGTTGCAATAATATTTAGTGTTTATGCCTAAAAAAAGAAAATATTTAAAAAAAAATAATACAGTGGTGCAGTATGAAAATAAATAAATGTTGTTCACTTAAATATATATAAATACTTTATATATAATACTGGATTCATTTAAGAACCACTAGTTAAGTTAGAGATATCTTTTTAAAAGACTGAAAACTTCAAACAATCGTATTTTAATACTATATACATACATCCGAAAGATGTAATGAAATGAAACTTGTTAAAAAATATATATATCCTTGAGATTTAGAAAAGTCGATTGTGTTGCATGGAAAAAATTTTTGGTCTTGGCGCTTTTGATTTTTGCTTTGCTGCAGGTGCAATAGAATTTTTTTTTCTCTCCAGTTTTGTTGTCTAAACTCAATTATTGGTGCTATTAAAACTGATTCTACTAAACACATGATTTCATAATACGTATATATATTAATGTCAATAGATGATACAGGTGATCATCAGAAAATTATATAGTTATTGAAGAGACAATTTTTGAAACGAAAAAATAAACAAGTCAAAAATTTGGTGCATTATTACAAATACAAAATATATATGTTATACATACACAATACGTTATAAACGACAGTTTTGTAGGAGTATTCGGCAAAAAAATAATATACATGTTTATACACACATGCATATTCTAAGGTTATTATTATTTTGAAAAGTTACTACATATTATTATTATTATTATCATCACAGAACAAAACGTCCCCTCTGTGGTCATATTAAGGTGGGCAATGACAAAATGCTAGCGCGATGCGATCGTAGAATTAAAAAAAAATATATATATAAATATATATATTCTCCAACTGTTTCGTTTTTATTTTTATGTTATTTCATTTTCATTATTATTATTATCATTATTATATGGTTATTATATATTGTCAGCTATATAGTTTTTATTAAGGAACGGTTTCTTGTTTTTTTTTGCGCTACTTGGTGTGTGCTAAATGGACTATTATATCTTTAAAAAATAATAATAATACATATTATTATTATTTTATTATATCTTTAAAAAATAATAATAATACATATTATTATTATTTTATTATATATTCAATATTGTACATATTTAAATGTATAGATACAGATTTTATTTTGAGTTTATTATTATTAGTTTATAAGTACGAAGTAGTTCAGTTGCAATCCAGACTTATTATTATTATTATTATATCAATATTTTTTCATTTATATCACGCTTAAGATCTTACACTGTCTTTGTAAGACTTTTTTTCCTGTGTTTTCGCTTCAAAGGTGCATTAAATCTTTAAGTAAATAAATATGTTCATTCAAATACATGTATAACAACTTTGCGTATCCTTTCCGTATTTTTCATTTTGTAATTCTTCCCGGTTTGTTGTATCACACACACATACACTCAATTTTTTATTTGAACAGATCCGGTGGGCTAAATTATTATACAAAAATTCAAACAATTTTCATGACACAAAAACATTATAGATTCTTTGAACAATGTTTTTGTGAAGTTCAGTTTAAAAAAATAGAATTTCAATTAAAATGTACTCTTCTTAAAAATGCGAAATCTTTAAAATTATATTGCGTATTAATTGGCAAAAAAGGTGACAGACTTGATTATTAAAAGTAATACATTATCGTAATGGGTTTTCTAGTGAGGAGATATGTGTTCATTACAAACATAATAAATATTATAAAACGGTGCTCCGTCAGATCTATACGTATAACATGTATTATTATTATATGTCTTGCACTCCCTGTCAGTTTTTTTTTGTGGTATTGAAAGACATAATAATACTACTGTAACTTTGTGTAATAAAATGTGAAATCTTCCTATGCAATTTTTAATGTTTAAATAAATATATAATTTTTCCTAACAATCAATAATAATCGGAATGGAAAGGTACATAATATTATGTTGTAATAATAATAAGTCTCTATATGGATTAGTACTAATAATACAAACAAAAAACAACGGTGGTTGTAACGTCAGGTCCCGTTATATATTATTATTATTGTCGTTTTTATTATTACTATCACCTTGTTTCCTGACAAATGTTGTATTTGTATTTAAGTGTAAAAATTTGCGTTCATGAAAAATATATTTTTTTGTACTTTAACGGTTTCCCTTTAAAAAAATATCAAATGACGAAAAAATAACTTTAAAAAAAGCACCTTCAACTATG
>JAHZNC010005549.1:0-13332 GCA_027744095.1 Zhuqinia jingwanae | reverse complement strand
AGAAATATCGATGTTGCTCTACAATTCGACGGGTGGCACCGCGTCTAGCAATATAGGTAAATTTGAAACGATTCTCCCCCATGGCCGGCTCAATCTTTTCGCATAGAGAGTTCTTGTCAAACTGTAAATTTATATTTTAATTTGTAATTAATTACATTCCAGATTTAAGTTTATTTCTAACTATTAAAATCCTACAACTGTAATTTAAACTAATTGCACACACCATATATCCTGGCACCCTTAAAATCTGTGTGTGATGTTTTTTGTTCTGGTTCAAGACAATAGTGGACGTCTGACCAACTAGCGGTTCAACACTATATCCACCAGATATGATAAGCACATCTGACTGATGCACCGTAGTTTGCATGATTTCGGCAAGTCCTGCACGTGCCAAAAGTTTCAGATCAATTGGTTTCTTTTTTAATCGGGATTGCCCATCCTCATTCCGTATAGCTAACTGATGAGCATGGAAACAAATCTCTTCTGTAAATGGTCGCTTTCCACTAGCCATGTCTGTTTGCGTTACCCGAATCTATTAAAAAATGTCCACGTATTAAATTTTTTATTTATCAAAATATTTTGCAACACTCTTTTTCTTTATCCAGTTTTGTTGTATGTAATTATTTTATTACCGCAAGAAAACTATCCTTAACTAGCGGCTCCCAACCTTTTTGCTCGTAAATGTCATCTTTACTAAACGCAAGATTTACCATGCTCACTAAATCCTTTTCAAAATAGCATTTAATTTGACCAGTCTTTCTGTTAATGGGGAGCATAAAGTCCAGCAGTTCTGGCTTCCAAAATGTCCACAAGGACCAGTTTTTTACACTTGAACCCCATTTCTTATCCACATGAGCATTTAATGGTGAAAAATCTGTTTGGGGTATATCACCACAAGCGAGATTAGATTTACACAAAGATTCATAATCGCAAAAACCAGTGTTCCTTCCGGTTGCTGACTGGCTTTTCCTTGAAGTTGAAGGGTAGGAGGTTGGATTTTCAGTACCGCCGAAATTCTCAAATGTAACTTTTTTGCTTCGAGTTTTGGACTGTGCATTGTTTTTAGAGAAAACGGGGTTAAACGTCCATGTCTTATCCATTTTAGCAGTAGGGAAAAATTTAGCTGATAGGTCAGCTATATTTTGCAAATTATATTTTGTAATTTTATATCTTGATTCCTCTGGAAGCGTTATTCCTCCCCTTGCACACTATGTCGAGAGTTTTAGAACACTAATTTTTTTCCCTACGTCATGTTTTTATTTTATTGTAAATCTTACGTTCTTAGAAGACGTTGCACTAGCTTCTTCCTTCTCTACACAACGCATACAGAAAAAATATTTTTATGTTAATTTCTTATTTTTTAAATTGTGGTTTCAATGAAGGAAGAAAGTAAATGCGCCTTCATTTGCGTATCTGCATTCCTTATTGAAATTCATTACTATTGCTGACTGCTAGGAGAATAGTGATGATTTGGTACTACTTGAACACATTTTACTACGTTTAATATTAAAATATCCATCTCTGAATGGTCGTTAAAACATTTTAAAGCAAGATAGGTATATGATGTATACCTCCCAAACTCCCAACTGAAGAATAAGTTTGTTTAATTCATGGCATAAGCCGCAGATATGATTTGTATCGTAATATGCAAATAAAAACTTATCATCCATTTCCAAATCCTGTCACTTGTGGGTTTCTTTTTTACTACAATATCATCTCTTTACACTTTAATGAATTAAAGAACGTAATGTCCAAACCAAACATCAAAGGAAATCTGATGCCATTTCTAAATAAGCCAATTGACAACGAAGAGGATATGAAAAATGGGAAGGTATAAAAAGGTACGCAATTTTTACTACAGAAATTTAACTGAAATATCAACATTGGAAAAACGTT
Source organism: Zhuqinia jingwanae (assembly GCA_027744095.1). NCBI lineage: Eukaryota > Metazoa > Arthropoda > Collembola > Entomobryomorpha > Paronellidae > Zhuqinia > Zhuqinia jingwanae. Next base: position 11,436 of record JAHZNC010005549.1, on the reverse strand, counting down.
ATATGTATGTAGTATGTATAAGATTATTGTGAGGATGCGGATAGATTCTTTTTTGAACACGTACATTATTTTGGTCAATGGTTATTGTCAAAAACTAATTTTGTGATGAAATAAAGCGACATCTCGAGAGAGAAAAACTTTAAATTGTATTTAAAAAACACTAACAATTTATTAGAAACATTCAGCTAGTGCTGCACAAATATTATGCATACATGTTCACAAATATACATATAATGCGGAAATTAACAATACAAAATTAATGAATTATTACGATGAATTTGAGACAATCTCATTTCCGGTATCGGCAAGGCCCTTCAAAATCAACTGTATTGTCCCAATCAAGAAATAAATTCTTGTTGCACTGAAAAATAATTCATACACACATTAATGAATGGTTTTGTATTTAGATAAAGCAAAAAAATCCGATTCGACCAAATTTAACTTACCTGAGCTGCCATACAAAGAATGTGACATCTGAAAAATAAATAAAGATAATTTTGTCATTTTATAAATGACAATGAAATATTTAGGATTTTCATATCGCACAAATAAATGCTAACATACCGATTGGCTGTCCATCCATTTTTCAAGCACAAAATAGGTTCCAACAAGCAATCCAGTTCCAAGTTTTTCCTCTGAAATTGAAATATTTAGCACAAATAAATGCTAACATACCGATTGGCTGTCCATCCATTTTTCAAGCACAAAATAGGTTCCAACAAGCAATCCAGTTCCAAGTTTTTCCTCTGAAACTTATTGTTGATTACGTCCAGCACCACAATTTGCCGAATTTTATTACACTTTTCCCATTCTATGGTGGTACAGTTGCCTCCCCATTCCCTTCTCACATTTTCATCCTCAGGTGACAATATTTCTTCTTCCACCTCACCCTCTACTCCCGTACCCGTTAGCTCGGCAGATGCTCCCCTAGGAGGAGGTTTGGCTGCTGTAGGTTCAGGCAAAGGTACACTTTCCTTTCCAGTCCGTGGAGTTGTCGAAGTTACAGTAGTATTGATATTCTCCGCATCCGGATCTCCAGATTCGGCCTTGATTTGACTCATTATGGGAGGATGATCCAACTCCCTCACAACAAAGGTTTTATTCTCATTCTGAGTAATTTCAATATAGAAATTATTCCCTGGTCGAGAAAAAAAACGAGGAAAAAACTACAATTATAAATTATTCACACAAAAGCACTGTGTATTCCCTCACCATTTAAAAATTTAAAAAACAGTCAGGGTGCATGCAACACTTACTAGTGGCATGGGAGTATTTAATGAAGGACGAGTCATCTCGCGCCAACTCAGCAGGCTTCTCCTCCTTTCCCTTATTTTTTATGAGGGTCCTAATTTTCTTCAAGCAAGAATGACTTGGACAAGCTTGAAGTAAGACACTGAATAAGATTATTGAAACAATAAGTTTTCTTCTAGAATTCGTCATGATGATGGATAAATAATTATTGTGTGGGGCGAAAGCGCGTTCAATGCCCGCCTTTGGCAAATATTTATGTATCAATTATGTCTTGCTGATGATCACTCTCTATCTATGAAATTTCACTGCAGCGAGCAGAAAGTGCAAGTTCAATTTGCAGAAAAAATATATGGATTGCAAATTTTTGAAGGATTTTCGCTCATAATATGGAATACCACACAGAATTTATCATGCATTCATACTGGGCCCCGTGTCTATGAAAAAAATGCCCTTTCTTTTGATATTGCATTATCTTTATTTCCAGATCTAATCCAAGACAAGTTAAATAACGTTAAACACACATGTATACGTTTGCTGACTTTGGTTGTGCTTAAATAAATTAGTAGCAGTTCACACACACACATTATTTGTTTATTGCAAAGGGGGCAAAGGCAATAAAAATGCGATCAATTAGGAAGCTTGACATATGACATTTTTAAAATGCCCATTCATTTACATTAAATATATTAACATTATAAATGTTCATGGGATTTTCATAGGATGATCCTGATTATTATGATAGGTTTATACGCATCATGGTAAGTGAAGTTATTGCATTATTTAAGACTGCTGTACAAGGCGAATAATTTATTATTATTAGCATTATTAGAAAAATTTGGTCTGGCTGACCGTGCTATTATAATTTGCTATATAGCTTTAATTTAGTTTCCACTGCTTTTCATCAAACTTTCATCTTTTCTTTATACCAAGATCATTATTCCATGAGGTCAAAGGGTTGGAAATCATTTAGCTCGAACAAAAGTTGGCTTGCGGGGTGAAATCCTAATCATCAAACACACGCTCAAATTATGTATGCACATACATAAGTTTATAAAAGCGGACCTTTGATAAAACGTTAAAATAGGGATTGGCAAAAAAATTGTGAGATTATATGAAAATATATCGGGCATGTGCTCGTATGGATCACAGTTAAAAAACAAGGTTGGTTTTTGTTGGCGCTGATGATTAAAAAAATTGTTAGTAGCATATATTCCGCTCATATTAGTTGGCAGAAGTACACATCAAATGTCATTGCAAGATTATGATTAGTGGTAATTTTTAAACAGCTTTTATGTGTTTATTAGTAGAAAAAAGATGACATGAGAAAGCAGACTTGAACATTTTACACGTTTTACACACGTACACAACAAGATACCCACATGATATACCTACGTCTATTATTTGGCATCTTGACCTTTACTTTGTCCAACGTCTTGAGTCTTCTGCTGCTTCTTTTGAGTGAGGTCTGATGGTGTTTTAATGTTTTTAGTTTTTATTTATTTTATATTTTATGTAACATTATATATATGTATGTTACTCTGCTGATGACATGACGAATGCTGAATAATGTTAAAGGTTTACGGTTCAACTTTTCAGCAAGCTGATTTAATTAAAATTGGCTTTTACATCTGATGAAATGCTCCAAATTACAGAGAGAGATATATTATGCCATAATATGCCAATATGTGTTGCAAACTTGAAAAAAATAATTTTTTTTCATGGTCAACTGGTTTAAGCCCAAAAAAGTGTTCAGTCAGACTGGAGCGAAGAACCATAATGACAAGAACTGTTGTTCATTATTATTTCCACGTCCCACAATGATGATGATATGATGATGTGCTGCTACTGAAAACAAAACAAACAGGAAAATATATGGAATATGATGATGATTTTGATAACATGGTTTATAAATACCCATCATCATACACTCACGTAATAACACTTTTATGTAAACCAACAACAGAACCGTTCTTGTTCTCAATGGCGAGCTTGCAAAAGTGCAAAAAAAATTGATGTGAATATGAGTGTATATATTACGTAGCTCTCCATGAATAGAGTCGAAATATAAAAAAGAGTGAATTTTATACAAAGTTTCTCGTGCAAAGTTGTTTTAATTACAGCCTATTATTACCACGCTCAACGGAGAGAGAGACAGACAGAGAGAGAGAGCTCAGAGGTCTAATACCTTAATGGAGATTTATTCTTTTTTTCTGTCTGTTCACTGACATTGATACATTTTTCTTGCATCACAAAACTGGGATTATGGAATGATGCCTTCTCGCTCTCCCTCTCTCTCTCTCTCTTTGCATGTTGTATGTAGCATGTTCTCTGGTGAGGATAATGAGATGAACTACGTAAATCTCTTAATAATAATAATAATAATAATAATAGCAATGGTAATAATAATAGTAATAGTACCCAGAACAAACACATGAACTAGACGATGCAGTGGAGAATCCCAAAATCCAATGACGGAGATGTTCTGCTACAAATAATATGTATCATTTGCATTTTTGCACCAGATTATTATTATGTGTTTATCAAACCGTGAATACATTTCTTCTTCTACTTTTCAAGATTGTAAGACCAGTTATATGAGTATAACATAATATTAATAATAATAATGAAAATTTCCGGGGAAATTTTGACTAATAAAATTTTCCGTTATCGCATTTCATTTTCATGATGATGTTAATCAATGCGTGATCAATTTTTTTATTATTGTAAACGTCAATACACACTTAAATATATAGTGAGTGTAATAACATTATAGGTTTCATATTATATCTTATTACGTAAAACTGTGCCTCCCACCCAAATATCACAATTGCGTTTTTTTGCGTTTGCATATAATAATATTGCATAATAATGAAGTTTAATACTGACAACATTTCCATTTAAATGGGTTTACACGTAATATAAACACTGTGCATTGTCTAGTCTTTTCTTTTAGGTAGTATATAGGTATTAAAAACACTCCTTACCTCATGGCGCTGGAGAGGAAACTTATTAAAATCTGCAGCAGAGTGAATTAAATTTATCTGTCTGCAAAATTTTTTTTTATTAAAATGGAATATCGATTGACTGCGTTTTATGACTCAGTTTAAGACTCTCATCGTGTATCACCCTCCTGCTGAACTTTAAGTACATCACAAATAATGGTTATATTTTTACCAGATTCACTTAAAGACCATAATATTTATGTATTTATCACACACAACTCAAAAAAAAGGATTTTTTTTCTATCCGAGAGAAATTCCCTTTAAGAGTGGCCATTTGCAATCCCCTTCGTGAAGCACGTGTTTTTCAAAGTCCATTCGGAACTCTTGGTTGCACTATAAAACGCCAATAAATATGATAATTTTAAAAGTTTAAATGCATTCGTAAATCACGATTACATTTTTTTGTGTTTACGTAGAAGAAAAAAATGAAGATCCGCTTACAAATTATTCTGGTAAAACCATTAATAATGAACAATAACTTACGTGGCTCATGCAAAGCATGTGACACCGGCTCACAGTCCATCCATTCTTCAAGCAATACGTTGGTTTTTCCCTACAGTTTATTCTGTATTGCTTCTTTATAAAACTCCCAGGATTTAATTTATCTGCTACCAGATATTCATCTGCCCAAAACTCCAAACGACTGCACCGATGCCTGTTAAAATATGAACAATAGGAACGAACTACTTAATTAAACTGAAATTAATTATAAAGTAATTAAGGAGCTACTTATACAAGACGAAAAATAATTCGCACCAATGATCAGCACCGCAGCTTCCTCCAAAAATTCTTTGAATCGCCCTATCTCGTTCTGTGGCGGCTGCTGGGGTTGTAGTCACAAAAAGGAAGCGGGGCTCAACCTTTTGTGGCCTGGCTATAGGTCTCTTGACCGCTGGTTTCGGGGGTTTGCCCACAGGTTTAGGTAGCTCACTCGTAGGTTCAGGTGGGGCATCGTCCTGACTTAACTGCTGCACTTCGTGATCCCCGTCCGTAGCCAACTTTACCTCAAAATCTGATGCACCCGAACCCAACTCAGTCACACTTTTTTCAGTCGATGTCATCCCATTTGTTGAATTGCTACCACTACTCTCATCATTACTTTTTGCAATCAAATCTTCTTGCTGTTGCTGCTGATTAGTAGCGTGCTGCTGCTGATGATTATTATTATGATGATGCAGGGATTTTCCATGTCTTGCCTCCGTTATAATAATCTCAGTTTCCGTCACGTTTTCATTATTAACAATGGCTGGAGGGTCTGTCTGACTGCTTATATTTGGCAGACTTATATTTGGTGCTGGTGAAGAGGACTGCTCGGTTGATGTTGATATTGTATCCGCTGTATCCTGCGTGGTCATGTTCCCCACTGTTGGTGCGACCAATGTCGTATAAACCGGTGTCGTATAAACCGGTGTCGTGTGACCCGGCAAAGGGGTTGTAGTAGTAGTTATAGGTACTGCCGCCGTCGCAATCCCAAAAATTGAAACCAACATCAGCAGAAAGCATGATGGATGATGATGATGACCTGGGGAAAAACCAACCACAGCAGCAACGGTTTCCATTCTTCAATTTAGCAAATAACTGGGCAAGACTAACTTGATGCTAATTACCGGTCAGCAGAACCATAACTGACTTTTTGTTTTGATTTTAAAGTGGTTTGAAGACTATTTATAGTAAAAATTCATTTATAATCATAATCATCATGATGAATGAATGAATGAATGAAAATACATAATAGCAAGTGCAAGTAATATGCTTTATATGTACATATATGCATAGGTATGTACATGTATAATATACCTCTGGGAATTCCAGCAATGTTAGCAACTCTACTAATTGCTCACCTGAGAAAATCTGATGAAAAAAAATGCAATAGTTGTAGTAAAAAAAAATTTGTACAGCTATACACACATCATAGCATAAAACCGACTACTACAACTACTAGCCGAGGATTATCATCATTCTTATCATCATTATCATCCTTTATTGCAATAATGTTTTATTCTTTTTGGGAGTTCCCCTTTCATTCATCCTCATACCCCATAATGGAGTTACGGACAGCTACACAATTTCTATGCTGTTGAGGTACAACTTAATTGCAACAAAAATTGCAAAGTCTACTACACACACACATACCTATTAATATGTATATCATGTATATATGTACCTAATATGTGGATATAAACGGATTATAGATCATCCCGGCGTACAGCATATTATAAACTTCAGAAAAAAGTGAATGAAAAAAAAATTTGATGTTTTTATTAGTGTTTTTAAAAGTAAATTCTTCTTTTACATGTTTGCAGGTGGAATATATGCATGATGTGCATGTAGATTCCAATATTAGATCCTCATGAAGCGTGTGAAGTGCTCCAACTTTACAAACAATCAGTTACAATTCATCAAGCACGAATAATTTATTATTATTATTATGTAGCCACCACCTTCATAATATGCATCATACAAAAAAACAAACTTGATTACATTTTAAATTGGAATATGCAGGAAAAAAAGTAAAACGATTTCCGCTCGGTGATCAGATTAATAGTATGTTGTGTGTACACCAAATTACATATTAATTTTTTATTTGCTCTCTCTCCCTCCCTCTCTCTCTCTCTCTCTCTCTAGCTCATCATCATAATATAGGTATCATCATCAATGCCACACACACATACATCAAAAAATGTAATGTAGATAATGTAGATTTTATTATGTTATTATGAACAATCAAAATAACTAAAAGGTGAACAAAAACAATAAAAAATATTGTTGTGTAAATTGTTATCGTGGAAAATCTGACATACTTTATAACACCCACGTTACACAAAATTTTTACACACTCCACCACAAACAATACCATAATATATATACATATATATGTATGTATATATATATATATGTACCGATACAGACTCAGACTGCTATACACTAAAACCAATAAAAATAGTAAAAACTGTAAAAAAAACAAAGAAAAAACCAGAAAAAACCTGCTTTTCGTACAACAACTACAACATTATCATAATCATCAAATCTTATCATCATCATAATCATCATCAGCCCTTGCACATTTTTACTTGTTCAGCAGATTACAAAAAATATATATTCTGCTAAAAACTACATAGCATTCACCATCATCATCAAATCTCATTGATTTATGTACAGCGCAACTCACAGGACGGGTGCAAAGTACGTCATCCATTGTTGCTTTATTTGTTATCCATTTTTTTAGAAATATTTTATTTTGCTTGTTTAAATTTCAACTGTAACTTTACATTCCCCTGTTCCCAGTCGGATTTGACCTTCAGGACATTTTTGGTTTTTGAGTCCAACGACTAGACTGTAGAACGGAGAAAGGTCAGAGACGACTGAGTCTGGTTTAGTAGCAGCACTGGTACCAGCCATGTTGTTACTAGTACTACTACTTCCGGTTTCTGGACATTGTGTCGTACTTCCCTTTTGTTGTTGTCGTTGCTGCTGACCTTTGGGAGCATTTGTTATCAGCCATTTGTAAAATTCCTGTACTCTCTCCTTCACGCGCTCATCATCATTTGTCTTTTTCCTGTTTGACGGAGAAAATATAGCCTTCATATCCATATTTTTCTTGTCATCATTTCTGTTGGCTTCCATTTCTGCATTCATTATGATTTCAGATAGCTGCGCTTCGATTTCTGCTGGAGTCTCCATTCGTGTAGAGCCATCTTCAGCTTCGATCGTACTCTTCGTTGCATCCAAACCTGTCCATTTGCTGGGACTACTGTTGGAAACTGCCGAGGTGGGGCGATGGTTGGTTCCCCACATAGGACGAACCTCGCCGTCTGTGGAATAATGGTAACGGTTTCCTTTCGCTGGATTCGGTTTGGGTACATCATCTGAGAATTAATAGAGGGGCTTCATGAAATTTTCCACTTAATTATTTATTTTTACCTTTTTATTTATTTGGATACATGCATGCTCACCAGGAAAAAATATTTTCCCAGAACTATCTTCTGCAGATCTATCTGCTATAATGATGGGCACTGCGTCTTGCTGCTTATTGGGAAAGACAAACTTTTCATAATAAACCACCGGATATCTAGTCTCTCTGTATTTTTGAGTCCAACTATTTTTTGCGTGGCCGTGATGATATGTTTGCAAGTGTTGGAAGCGGTAGGGCAAAACACTGTCGAGTTCCAAGCCATTCCGTACAATACAGCATAACAATCACCAACATTGACGTGGACAGCTCCATATTATCCAATTTTAAGAATATTTTGCCTGCAACTTCCTTCGGAAGTCAGACAAGCAAAAAGTAGTAAACTTTTAATATTTTTTTAAGGAAGCAAGTGGCTTCTTAAGTAACCTCCCAATTTTCGTAGACACTTTTAACTGTTAAAATTATATGCGGAGATGAACCCATATATACAAATCTCAGATATATCTAACTTTGGTGTTATTCATTATTGTTGTTAACAGTATTATTAACTATATAACAAGTCACCGATCCACACACAATCACTCACTTTAAATAACCACAAGAAGTCGTGGACAACTCGATAAAGCAAGTATTTACTTGTTTTCTTCCTTCGTTCGTCCCCAATCGTTGTCTGAAGATCCTTGTGGTCAAATGAAAACCTTTAAACTGGTTCATATATTGATTTACCACCCATAAACAACAAAACAGGACATGATACTTAAAATAGACAAAGTGGTGACGACAATCCCAAATCCAAAAAATGTGTTATGATGTTGATGAGCAATGAACCGGATGAACATGGCTTTTTGAAAGCAAATTCATGACTGCTGTGCAAAACCTCTCAAGACAATCCTTTTTTTACTTTTTTTTATTTCAGATTTTGGACTACTCATCGTTTGTACTGGTCACACACCGCAGTACTTACACTGGTCATTGTGGTAGCATCCATTACTTCATACTTTTGGACGATGAATTTCTTAAGTGATATTTTTTTGTATATAAGCATATTATTTAGGTAATGTAGACGTATATACATACATGTATACATGCATACATACAGTCATAGAAAAGATGCTCTACTTTGTTCACCCGTTTGGTCAGATCTGAGAATGGAGTACCAGCTATTTAATTGGCTTCTGGCCCTAGTGACGTAACCAGGGTTGGTGCTGAGATGATATCAACTCTTTCTGGACAAATTATGATACATAATCATATCGATAATATTTTTACTGTTGTACCTATCAATTTACTACTGCTGCTACAGACGTATGTATAGTTAGCTACCTTTTTTACCTTCTCATCCACAAGATTCAAGTTCAAGTTTGTAACAATGCATCAAAAGGTATAAAAATTCGCAGATATTCTTCAGAGATGCCAACATGCATGCACACACAATCTCAAAAGTGAAACGCATATCACCTCAGCGTCAGGAGCAACATTTGAAAATTAAAAAGCTATTACTGACAGTGCGAACAAGTACCTACGTTTGTATATCATGTATCTGTTTTGTTCTGCAACTTACTGTATTGAAAATACATTTAGATTTACAAGAAAACAGCAAAAAAACATGTAAAAATTTATGTTTTAGGAGCCCCTATCAGCTCACCTGTCTTGTAAACGTGTGTGTAAAAAACAATTTTTTACCCCTCAGCATGACAAAATGTATAATGATACACCTGTAACGTTCAATTTTCTCGCTGGTAATTGCAGAAAAATCACTTAATAATTCGCATACAAGTATAAATTCTAGCATGCAGGTGATAAGAAAAACAAATCAGGTTTTTTTGCACCGTGTTCACGTCTGCTGAAGTAATGCTGAGTGCATGTAAAATACATAACATTTGGTGAAAAAAATATCTGATTTGACAAAATAAAACCAAGCAAAATTTAAGTTGAGTTGCAGGTGAGATTAAGAATGATACAGCAAGGGTTACATACAGGTGTAATTTGTTTAAAAAAATTTACTCTCAATTGCAAGAAATTCTACAAAAAAAACAGCACAGATACTTATAATTGCTTGCGGAAAATGTAAACTAATGCCCATGAGATTTGCATACGTATCATAACATGGTTTTGTTGGAACCACAAACTCAACTCAACCGTATCAATTCGGACATGCAATATATGCAACAACAAAAAATGAATGGAATGACATCAATCTAACAAGATGACAGGTTCTGGATCAGCAACAAACTGGTTTACATGCATCGTTTTTACATCACAGCTCCGATGACAAAATGTATCGACAAATTTGCCATAAATAAATTATTGAAACAATACACCAGCAAAAAAAGCACGTGATGTCTCATCGTCTGCTCTAATAAAAGAATAAATTATATACATTTTTATAATATCATTTTATGATTTTCTTTTTCTGGCATTCACAACTCTGCACACCATTCTGGCCGCACCTTCAAAATACATATAGCGTAATCTTTATGATGTGGTTGGTTGCGTAATATGATTCCAATGAATTTATTATTATTATTATCAAATTTCATTATTTTAGGATCCTCCTAATTCAAGGACAAGATAAATGTATATTTATTATGTCAGTTTTAACCTACCAAATTGTTGTATACTTCTTTTTAGCAAAAAAAAGAAGAAGGAAAAAATGAGAAGAAAACAAAATTACCAAAACTCTAAAGATGATAAAAAATTGCAACCTGTGATTACACTCCGCACCGTAAAACTGGTAATAATTTGTAATTGAATCAGAAAATTAGCTTCGGGCTTAAAAGTTCATAACTTTAATGAAATATATTAGGATAATTGGTACCCACACTGGTCAAATTTTACAGGTTTTTGCTGATATATCATTACTTACGTAAAAGGTTATCCATGAATTTATGCATCTATACTTTATTACAAATTGTTATTTATGGGATTTCTATTCGCTATCATCAATTACAGTGAGATGTGCCTCTACACAATCTTCTCATTAAAAAAATAATTAAATTTTTGTACTGTTCGAAAAATACAGGTGAATCAGGATTTTTTTTGTAAACTGAGCACGCACGCAGCATATCAAGACATATTATAACATTATACAGGCGGATGATGATCTTATATTTCATACACATCTTTAAAAAATAATACAAAATGTCACGAAAAGGCCACTTACAACTTACGATTTTCCCCGTGTGTGATCAAGATCAAAGATTCTACAAACAATCATATATTTCAGCACATTTCAAGATTAGTCATATGAAAATGAAATATTATCAAATGCTC
>JAHZNC010005548.1:0-14243 GCA_027744095.1 Zhuqinia jingwanae | reverse complement strand
TAATTTGTAATACCAATTAGCAAATAGGACTAATTGGTGGTACAGTAGGTTGTATGTGTAGTTTCGCAGTAATATAAGGGTCATGACGTTGGTTACGTTGTTTTGCTTATCGTCACATCATAACCGCTCCATAATAATAATAATTATTATATATATAAATAGCAACTAGGTCTGCTATGCTATTGACACAGGATGCTTAGAAGTTAAAGGTTACATATAGGTAAGCACTTAAAAAAATTCACTAGCATATGCGAGATGTTTCATTGCTCAAGTTCAAGTCGCTGCATCTTTAACGACTATAAAGTGTAATGACTGCTGTCTATTAACAAAATGCACTTTACATCATGTAAAATATATACTGTCTTTATATGCTTGGCTTCTGTGTTGGGTATAAATCAAGTTGCAGTTTTGAATGATTGAACATTGAACCATATATGCTTACGTAAATACGTATGAAAATAGAGACGAGGTGGATGCAGAATTCAATGCATGCAGTATAACGAATAATTTCATTAATGCCAAACTATGGTGGATTGTGGATTGTGATATGATGACAGGATACTATGTAAGACATTTATATGCACGCGTGGTAATTTGAATGTAAAACGAAAACTTAAATTTTCTTAAACTGCGTAAGTAAGTATCCGTGGGATGTTTAGGAAAGTTGAAGATTCAGAAGAAGAAAACTTAAATTATTGGTAGACCCGATTAATTTATGATTAAGTTATTGTTGCTATTTTAGTTGTTACTGTAACTCTCAATTTTGCATTTCTCTTTTGTACCTCCGGAGGTCAGAGGGCGATGGCGTTGGAGTGTCACTGATAAGGATCTCGTATTTGAAATGGAATTTCCGTTTCATAACAAACAATTTCAACTTTGCACGCTCATTTTTGTATTTTATATTTTGCTCGGGGGAGAGGGGCTACCAGTGTAACTGTATCACTGAAAGCAGAATTCTCAATTTTAGTACGGCTTCAAATGCATATAGCGGGGCATGCAGCTGGACGGACACACATCAGAACAGTATCATAATAATAAGGTAACCTTCAGCCTTACGTCTTTCCGGCCAGCTAGTAACTGTCAGAGGAACGCAACGCTTCTAACGATTATAGATGTATGTATAGGTATACGAATTCCACTGAGTTAGTAGATCTGTACACCTGTGTCTATCTCCATGTGAAGAAGATTATTGCAAAATCACAAGCGAAATGACTCATCTAGAAGAAGCAGTTATTATATGACTAAATGTTGTATGAACGCATATGTGAATGCCTTAACAATGAATGATTTAATGGCTACGATTAAATGTAATAATAATGATAATTTCGATTTACAATTTGGTTATGGTTTTCAGTGGCCGGTTGAGCTAATGGAATTAACTGGGCTGATTGACCTACTCTCATTTAACCTCCATTATTTTTGGGACCAATCTATTATCGTTCCTTAAAGTTAGTAAACGTGACAAGTTGCCTTTGTTGAATCTGTAAATCTACGCGTTGTCGTTGTATTGATTTTTAATGTAAACATGAACCTGAAAAATATCAACTTGTATCAGGACTTTTTTTTGACATGTCATGGTACTGGTTATGCAGACTTTCATGTTGTCAAATATGATAACTGCTTGATGCACTTGACAGACACTGCATATCAACCATTAAACCTGGTTGGATCCATTTTATCATTTACAGAAACAAACAAAAATTGGCTTTTGTTGAATGTAAACTCGATTGTAAATAATATAATTAAATGGGTGACCTCTATGCTCATGTCGTGCCACAATCTCAAACCTTATTAACTCTATCTTATGCAAATCTATCTAGCGGATGCACCCAATTGACTTTTTTACAGGCTACAAAAACAACTGCGAACTAAATTGGTCTCAGTGCCTTCCGCCAACAATCACACACCATTGCATTGTTCTGTCACAGCATATTCATGACGAATGGCAGACACCAACCGGCTCATGGTCCAAACAAAAAAATATGGATTTCCAGAACCATGCTCTTTCACACATCTAAGAATGTTGATAGGGTTTCTTCAGGGATGCGATGTAATACATTATTGAAATGAAGATATTACAAACACTTAAATTCTTACTCAGGTACAAACCCTACAAACTAGTCATTTTAATCACTAACATTATTTGGCATATCTGAGCAGTTTTTGCTGTTATAAAGTTTACGTAAATTTAATTAATTTAACAAAATATATTCAAGTGCCAATATTTAATTTAAAAATGAAGGTTTTTAAGGTTTCATCCATCATAGCAAACAAGTTTTAATGATTCAATGATTAGGCACTTAGTAGTGGCACGGAAAAAGTCAATTCGTTAAAATTGTTTTCATACGTCTCTATTGACATTCAGTGTTTTACGCAAGGACGTATGATGTGTAAATGTGTAGACTTTGATGTAATATAAACGATCAACGTATCTTCTTTTTGCCATAGGACTAATTAAAACCCAAATTATTACATAGCCAAAATCCCACTTAGCATTTTAATAATCGTGATTATGATGATGCGGCATGATACGATGGTGCGCATTTCCTAATCCCTGACTAAAACACATACCGATGAGCAAACTAGAGTCATAAACAAAATCCAGTGTGTACTACCAAACAACACCAACAATGATAGGTATATAACCAAATAAACAAAATACAATACATACATAATATGGATACCATCGTCAATTTTTTATTACTATGATTAAAATATTGGGAAACAAAATGCCCTTCTTTTATTTTACAAAAAAAACTTAGCATGTATGAGCAGAATAAAAAAATACTACAATGATAGTAAATTTATAATAAATAATACAAGACGCTATATAATGATGTGCAGAATTTTACGCTATTATCTGTAATATGTTGTGATCGTACAAAATTTAGTGCTACATAAATGTCTATGAAAATGTTAACAAACATGCTCTGGGGCAAACATGCTCTGATGATTGCTTGCCAGCCACTGTAGCGTGGCATTATAATAATGACTAATAGCGTAAGTCTTTGGTCAATTTTTCACTATTCAGTCATACATGCCTGCCTGCATAAGTTTGCGTTATTTGTCAGTTAACTAACGTCATCAATATTTCGTTTATTATTACTCGTGTGTGCATTCCACTATGCACCTTTGTACGTTAAAAATGCGCTAGCAATAAAACAACAACAACGTCACAATAAACATGATGATCTCCAACTCAGGTCGGTGATGATGATGATTAAGATGATGATTACACAACACCTAAAAAGATGTTATTATATCACATACATATGACGTCCATATACGCAGTCTACATGTTATACCTCTCTGGCAAATAGTTTATATGCATCGCCAACTAACGAAAATATGTTTTGAACCCAATGCTGCTGACAGGGACGAATGATCAACATGAAAAAATGATACTTTTATGAAGCGTTATAGACTCTCCTATTCAGTTTTAGGACGTTGGTCCTTCAAGGTTAGTTCAATCAAAAGGGTCCTGTCTTCTCTTCCAAATCATATCACTGATATATAAAATATATTAATAGTGGGTGCTGCTTCTGCTGATGATGATGCTGTATTTGAGTGAACAAAGATTATAATCGCCACAAAATAATCTTTTTACAGCAGTCAGAGCAATTAATAATCATTTAGTGGCATTCATTCATATAACATATATCAACAGGTTGACCCCTTTTCTTTACGCATGGTTTCCCACGATGCCTTTTTTCATCTCTGGATGATCGCACCATTCTTTGCTTTGTTGGCGTAAGTTGTTTATGATAGGATGGGAGAGGGTAGACTGTAAAGAGGTTGCATCTGTACGTTAGTTGATTTTGTTTGCTAGCAAAAGAGCTTCAAAGAAGCAGTGTTGAAATATCAATCAAACGGTTAAGGAGATTTGTGCACCTACGTTGTTATAGTTGATATCATTCCAAAAAAGTGCGACACAAGTTTAAACAACATTTTGTGAAATTCAAAACGGAAATCCAGGAATGCAAGATTTGGGCAAGTGCAAGTGTTTGGGTTTTCATGAAGTGTTAAAAAGTGTTTATTTGTGTAAACTTTGAATAAGTGATTAGCCAAAATGCCTAGTGTAGAAGTGGAAGAAGTGGAAACTGAGGTACCACGATATCTGAGTAAATGTAGGGGAGTCACCCGAGCCCGACGATTTCATGATTTCAGGTAACAATACGTCTTCGCATGTCAACACGTTTACTCGAATCCTTTGTGATGTATGTAAACGTTGACATTTGGACGGTGACATAATTAGTTATTATTATTATCTTGCATGAAAAAAAATCCTATCGTTGTGTTACTGTTATTGCGTTAGCTCTGAAAAAGGAAAAAAAAAAAATGAGTGCAATGAAAAATATGGACTTTTTGACTTGAACAATTTAAAAAAAATCATTACACTGATTATACCTAAATTATTACTCGTAAAAATGTATCAAGATCAAGACACAATCAGAATGATGTAGGAAAAGATATTGTATTGAACTTAGTTTTTAACGAGTTTTTTGTCGTTCTCCATCAACAGTTATAATGAAATTACCCGTTTTATCATTGACTTTTTATTATTGACATGAGGAATCTTTCAAAACAAAATGACGCTCAGCTTTGGAATAACATACTTCAAGTCGTTGTTATTGACTGAGACATGTTCACATACAGCATAAGTATACAAAGAGTATAGTTGACAGTTTGCAAAACAAGCAGTCGTTGAACTCGGATAACAAGATTGATGAGAAAAAAACAAATATTGTACATCATTAGTTTTGTTATTTTGTTTTCTATTTCGTTTAATGGATTGCATAGAGATGTAATGTATTGAAGAGTTAAAAATAAGAACTTAAAACATGAAATAAATTTGACATTTTTGTTGTAGGTGACATGCCCAACTGGCTTCAGGGTTCAATGTATGCATCTGCACCTGGACTGTTTGACATGGAAAAAGGATCCGTATTGAATTGGATGGATGGTTATTCTGTTATATCAAAGTTTGAAATAAATGGAAACAATGTGCGACACATTTCACGATTCCTTCAGTCAGATTCATACAAAAAAGCGTTTAAAGCACAGCGACCCATTGCCTGTGAATTCGGAACTCCTCCAGCTACTGACGTAAAACGGGGATTTTTCGCTAAGATTTTACCAACATTCGTAAGTGCTCAATTACTTGTTTGATTCGTTCAAAATTGAATAAATAGTTTTAAAGGAACACCACGCGTAATTTTTTTCTTCTTTTCCATTACAGGGTCCATTTGATCCAACGGATAACTGTATTGGTCATGTCTTCAAAATCGGAAGTGAGCTTTATATTGCTGGTGATACGTGTTATTTTCATGAACTGAATCCTGACACAGTAGAAACGGTGAAAACATATCATGCAACCAAAGCATTCAACGCAAATTCCTTTTGTCCCCTTCCTCTACGAGATGACAACGGTGATATGTACATTATTAGTGGATCAATGCACCCAACATTCCGCTACACAATTCAGAAGATGGTAGCTCAGAACAGCAGTAAAAGTCTCGATCACAGATTCCATAATCTGGCTTCTATCCCGTCCCGATGGATGTTTGGTGGTTCCCCTTGTCGCTCAGTTCTCAACGTCATGAAACTAGCTGCAACATACATAAAAGGTTATTGTACTAAAGACTGGCTGGATTGGAGGCCTCATGATGGTACCAAGTTTTATCTCGTCAACAAGAACACGGGCAAAGTGCTGAAGACTGAAATATTTGCTGAGACTACTTTCGCTCTAAGTTCCGTTGTAAACGCCTACGAGGATTCAGATAACGTAAGTGCACTAATACTAATGTTTACTTAGAGTTTAGTTCATTTAAAGAAGGAAATCCTCATTTCTTAAGAAAACACGCACATACTATACTATTTCCTCTCTTGCTGACTGTGTGTGTGGAGTTCGCATGAAAACTAACTACCTGTTTTACAATGTACGTCATGCCATGATAATAGAGCGTTTCCTTGTGGAAAAAACAGTATTGAATCAAAATCGATTTTTTATAGAGACAAACTCATTTTTTTTTATCATGCAGGTAATCGTGGATGTAATCAGTTTTCCGAATGTGGACACCAACAATGCTCTTAATCTCAGCGTAATGCGTTCAGATGAGATCGGGAAAGGGATTGAAACTGGGACTCTAGTTCGATTTGCTATCCCTTTGATAGAAGTAAAAGAAGACTCTGACAATCATGGAAATCATGGAGAATCAGTATTAGAATTGTGTAAAAATCTGCCATCCGACTACACTACCATCCGCGCAGTCAAGAAAGGAAGTAAGATTCTTCTTACCCCAGAAGTAATAACAACAAAGGGACCTATCAGTTTTCCGAATGTGGACACCAACAATGCTCTTAATCTCAGCGTAATGCGTTCAGATGAGATCGGGAAAGGGATTGAAACTGGGACTCTTGTTCGATTTGCTATCCCTTTGGTACCCGAAATAAAAGAAGACTCTGACAATCATGGAAATCATGGAGAATCAGTATTAGAATTATGTAAAAATCTGCCATCCGACTACACTACCATCCGCGCAGTCAAGAAAGGAAGTAAGATTCTTCTTACCCCAGAAGTAATAACAACAAAGGGACCCGGTTTTGATTTTTGCGTTATTAATCCAAAATATCAAGGAAAGAAATATCGATACACTTACGGAATATCTAGTTATATTAGCCCATATTCATCATATGCACATAAAATGATCAAAGTTGACGTTGACACGAAAGAAACGATAGAGTGGAAATGTCAGGTTGACCAAGTAGCTCATGAGCCAATTTTTGTTCCAAACCCCACTGGTGAGTCGGAGGATGATGGCTTGTTGATAACTGTGCTTAAAATGAAATATCACGAAGAAAACCTTTTGGTTGTGATTGATGCTAAGACTATGAAGGAGGTTGGAAGAGCAAGGTTCACCAGCAAGGTGGGTCCATGGCTTCATGCTTCCTTCATTCAATAATACCATGTAATAATAGTCGCTAATTTTTTTACTTTCGTTAGAACATCGTAAAACGCATTAATTTAATTGAAAACGTATACCTTCATGTATTTATATTGTCAATGCAAAGGTCAGTGCTTAAGATAGTACACTCATTGTTGTTATTGAGTTAGTAAACTTGATAGCCAATAAGATCTATTTGTTGAAAAGTCTTTTATTATTTTGGCGAATCTTGGCTCTCAAGTTTCTTTAGTATTGATCTTAATTGTATAAAATCACAAACAGGTTCCCGAAATCAAAGTTATTTTTATATATTCAAATTTTGTACGATCTTCTGTAAATATACACTTTTTTAATGGAAGAGTTGTATGTTCTATATGTATATAACTCCTTGTTGTTATGCTTGTGAATGGTTTATATTTCTGTTATTTTTTTGCATAATATACCTACTATTTAACCAGTGTTTTTATGTTGGTTTGTTTAAAAAAAATTGTTTTCCGAGGCATTTATTATGTTTGTTTTGATTTTTTTAAAAATATTGTCACGCATGCATTTTGTCTTAGTATATTATTATTTTTCTTCGGGATTTTGAAGCATCCAAAGTGCGATAAAAATTATGATAGCGTGCTAGGAAAAATCACCCCAATTCTAGCTTAAACCTTCGTTAATGAAAGCAAGCATTTACGAATAAATGATACGTGTGAGTGTTTTATTGTATTTATTACGTGGAAATGGACGAACAAATATATACATATGTATGTACCAATGTGACTGTTTGTTTTTTTGTTGTAAAATCATAGGTAAATATACTTGTTACATATAGCATGCATATCTGTAAAGTGATTTGCGAATTTGTAATATTAGATTTTCCACCGAAATGTTATTAAATTGTAAATGAAATTGTTCAATTTACATTTAATTACAAACCATAAAATCGTTGAGCATTCACTTAATTACTACGTACTCATACATATGACATAACCATTTGATTTGCAGAAAGACATGAATTTTAAATACATGCGCCATTAAAGACATAACCACGAGGCCTGGTAGTTTCCGTGTTTCCACTTTCCCTCACTTTATTCGATTTTTGGGTTGCTGTGACTGAAAGTGATAGACACACAAAACCCACTGGTGGGTAGATGAAAGGAATTAATGTGTGCAATAGAACGCACACAATTTCGGGAAGCCACAATTTTAATTTCTGTGTAATTATTTTTTTGGGGTAAAACATTTCACCATCACATTTAATATAAAATTCTATCCTGAAGCTGGTTGGCTACTGTTGGGTAAAAGTAGCCCACCTTCTTTTGCTTCTATAATGAAGAAAATGGTAATACGTTTCAACCAAATCAAGCCTCAGGTAAGTTGGCCTAAAGACCCAAAATGAAATTGGTCTGTCTCTATATAAAATGAGTTCATAATTTAGCCTATGTTTTAATCAGTGTCAATGTGAAAAGGCGATCAGGCTAAATTTATGCAATGAGAAATGACTCGCTATGCAGTGATACCTGGCTAATCATTTCAAATTTAGAGACAGTGAAACCTAATAACTTTTATTCTTTAATCTTTCATAAAAAGTATGTATGAAGATTGCTGTAAGCTGATTTAATTACTACATACCGGTTCCAGAACTGATTGCGAAATAACACTTAATTAAAACTTCGACAAAATAGTAGCAAAAACAAGACTCGAATTTCAAACCCACATGCCAGGGTACCAGAAAAGTGGTTGCACAATCAAACGAAGTATTATTTTCAACCCACATAATAAATGAAATCGATGATTGTGGGGATGCTCATGCATTTTCAATGTCCTTGAACAATTATTAGGTACAGTCAAGGGCTAACTAAATGACAAGAGCACTTATATAAGTGTTTTGGAGAGCATTTGTATTTGCATATGACTGACGTAGCTGAGAACAGCGTAGTAATGACTTGCAAAAGTTGTCTGTGTATGTGTGTGTCCGCACTCGCAAGATAACTTCAAAACGGCTTATCCAAATTACTTCAAATTTGGTATATATACATATAAGCATTAAATAGAAGCCTATTGATTTTCAGCCACCCGACCCGCTCATCCCCGGGGGACGGTGTAACCTTTATTTACCTTTAGCCTATAACAAGTGGCATATCATTAGAAAGCTCTTATTGAGCAAAGAAAACAAATGTGTTCAGCCCCAGCAACAACTTACAGCTACGTCAGCGACAACTTACAGCTACGTCTTACAGCTTTATTTAATCGAAAATATACGAAGCATGAAGAAAATTTCCTATGCAAGAAGGGAAAGAAGCAGAGAAAATTGCACTAACTAAAAAGTCCTTGGTCATAATCGTAAGTTTTTTCTGTATTTCTAAAAAAGCAAATTCCAACAATTCCATGGGGAAAAAGATATAATGGAAATGAGAAATGATTTTGATGGCGATGCGTAATCCCTCTTGGCACAAGCCTAATTGTGTATAAATGTTTATAGTATCAAAAGCATATTCACATATGCATGCAGATACTATGAATATATAATCCTACCAGCTAGAGAACTAAAACTGTAAACTTGGAAAAGCTTTAAACTAGACGAACATATATGTACAGATACATAAATATCTGTCTGTATGGTTGCATGAAATATAACCTACAAGCCAACTTGCCTAGGATGGGAATTTAAGTATGGTATAATGTAAAATCTCAATGTAAGGTCTCTTTATGTTTTCATTTTCAGTTAAAAGCGAAAAAATTGTTAATACACTATTGTTGATTATTGGCCCTAAATACACAGATTAAAGATTTAAAAATAATATACCTACCAGCTTTAATTATTGCCTACTTAAGAAACCAGAAATAACGCTAACAGTAACCTAACTGTAAGCCTAGTAGTAAAGTTGCGATTCGAAAATTCGAAAAAGTACCCGAATGCCTGGTGGAAATGATGCGAACTGGACAATAAAAGTACCTGATGAAGCTACCAATAGAGATTATCAGGCATTCTAGGCGTGAGGTTTTTTTCATCGGTACAGACTTAACTGAGCATTGGAAATGACGAATCAACATCTGCAGTAGACACATATTGGAGTTAAAAGCAGTTATTTTACTACATTGCACGACATAGTATTGGCGCATAAATTATTTCGTACTTCTTCCTCTACTTTTATTAGGGAATAAAATAAATACTACCATTCAGTGATACAGTGATTCAGTGAAGTAAAACCACAATGACCTTTACAAGAACACTCTCAAGGGAAAGTTTTTCCACAATACACTTTCAAGTTCTATTAAGGCTCTTTTCTTCATTCCCTCCCATCACACTTTCTCCGTGTATAAACAAAATGTAACTTGTGTTCCCACAGTCAGTCAGTATGGCAAAAACAATACATCTTTTGCCAAAGGACTTTCTAGGCTTTCAGTAATTAGTATCATTCTGATCGTGTACAACTGAAGATGAGCTCCTTGTTTATCATATGTCTTTTACGAAGGGCTAATTATTGTCAATATACGAATGCTACCAGTATCCTTTTACCAGTTTCTTAACACTTTGCGTTGGTGGTAGTAGTGATAGTGATGATACCAATACAATGCGTAACTAAAAGCAAAGAAAGCAATTTTATGATAAAAGCAAAGTGCTGAACCAGGCTTTTACCCTTTTAGGCTGAATGCTAAATCCTACCACTTTTATCGCAAGCTAAACTAACAAAGTGAATTTATCTTTCACATATGTAAGTAATATTAAGTAATATGTATGTATGTATACGGATAATACATATGTAATATTCGTTGCTCAGGTGTATAGTGCTGTTTTAGCACACAAGGTATAAAGGCTGTCAACAACCTTTTATCCTAACACATTTTCTTTCGAATGTATGGAAGGAAAGTAAAATGCCACAAAACTTTGCTACTACATCTGTTTGAACACTTGAACTTCATATACTGGCATATGGTCTCAATTAAATTTAAAGGATTTCTTTATTTCAAATGTATGTGACATGATATCCCGTGAGTTGTATGAACAACTATACAACTATATTTTCTGCTAACAGCTTTATCAAACCTTTTTGGAACGAAGGTGATGTAATCTTTTTTTTTTTAAATGAAACAACTCACGTGAAAACATTTAAAACCATATTGAAAGGAAGTATGCATATCTTGATAGTAACATAACGCTGTCCTTTTTATTTAAGTCATTTTGTTTTTTTTAAAAACAATCATCAATCAATTTGTTGGGAGATGAGAATACATTTTTGCCCGGAGATAGTAGACATATGCTTGGAACACTGGCAACTGGACCATAATCTCAGTCACAGATAAATTGTAAACTATTGTTCCTCACAGTAACCTTGATAAAAGAATGAATCGTACAATTAAAAGTTCATGTTAAGGCAACTATTTTTTGGATGGACATTTCTTATGAACGGGATTGGCCTTTAAGTTGTAAGTACGACGCATAAACACATTTCTTTATTGTGTATCTCTTTTTGCTTTAAAAGTTTTCTAAACTTTGTCACTTTTTGCTTTAAAAGTTTTCTAAGCTTAGTCATCAACATGAGGTCATCCATTTTTCATGCCCTCTTCCATTTAGTAAAGTTACAAGGCAAGGTCTTTTTTGTATCAAAGTATAAGTAGATATTTCGGAATTTTTTACGTGGGTGAAATGTGAATGTGAAATCCAACATACGCGAACATTTTCTACATCACACAACATCTCTCCTTTTTCTCGTATAATTTGATGGAACAATTTCTTCTCTGCACCCTATACTCACTTTACGTGTGATAAAACCGTGTTGAGGGAGCAGTGAGTAGAAAATTGATAAGGTTAGAAATGAGGTGAAAGGCAAATACTTTCCAGTAGAGTAGGAGGAACAAGGAAAATATGAGCTACTAGTATATAGTAAAGTGTAGAACGTGTAGTGTGTAAAATACAGGTAGTGTGAATTCACTTCTACACAGAAACGGATTTCCTTTTTAGACTTTGAAGTTTTCCCCTTTTGACATACACACCCCACAACTTATTATGCAGTAGCCATCCTCATCATCAAAAGGTCTTAATATTCTTATCGTCATGTAGCCGCCAGCTGTTTCAGAAATCTTTACAAGGGATAAGACAAACTTTGTGGAACATTGTTATGCAAGGTTCTTCCACTCTTTATACAGAGAGCTTCGCTGGTTTGGTTGTATCGGTGTTGGAATGCAAAATAAGCTACAAGTAGTGGAGTAATAAAGGAGCGCAAAATTGCATACGAAAATGAGAGGGAAATCCTGAACATTTTCCGCATTTTAAATCCTAATGTAAACCCGGTATCCACAAGGGATTCAGTACGGATGGCGGATTCCCTGCATTCATTAAATACCCACATACCGGAATGAAGTACGATCCACGTTTTAGAGATGACTGGATCTGATATTTCTAAACAGAAGTCCTATTTACAAGGACAACGCTACTGCTACTCAAAACCGAATTCGGAATCTAAACGCAAACCTATTGACAGGAATATTCCACTCACTACAACTGCATCTCTGGATATAAAGTTGTCTTTATGATGTATCATGAGTTGACGGATACTCTGGTGATAGCCCATATGGCAAATTCATGAAGTAGTTCGCGCTACTTAAACTGAGAGAGAAATGTACATAACATTTCACATTTGCTGCCTTTTCCAAAGACCGTGGATTCTCATTTTGAAATATGAAATGTAAAGCCTTCGTTCCTATAATAAAGGAATAAAAAGCTACACGGGAGGTCTAGTTGTGACAATCAGCTTCTTAGCCAGACTCCCTGACACTTATGCTTGACAGCTGCCTGTGCTTTTCGAGTACTTTTGTACATTCTGTACTGGTGTAAAAATAGTATCTCTGTAGCGTTAGCTCGTATTTTATTTGTCCCGTGGTAGCATTTTCTTAAAATGAAAAGCGTGAGATTGGAAATGAAAAAGCAAAAGTTACGGGATATCCAATATATTTTTCTCTGAAGATAAACAAACACACATAAAATTTCCTGGAACCATTTACAATTGTATACGAAGTCATGTAATTGATGTGTGTTGTGTGTGTGTGTTTGTCAGCAACATGACTTTGTGTTTATATGCATGCCTTTTACAGGAACATTCATTGTTTCTTGTACATACATACTTGACACTGCCAAGTTGGCAGCACGTTAATGTTTATGTGCGATTGCATTGTCAAGTCGATAAATGGGCAACAACACACCCGAAATATCGGGGTAGCCAGTCGTTGTCACATTTCATGCTTCAAGAAATCAAAAACGATTCGATGGTGAAAGAAATTCAAGGAAATTGGTTAGCCGTGGGGTAAGGACAGAAAACTTGAAATTTGTTATGTTGGTTTCTACTTTGTGTCGGTAGCGCAAAGTATACGATAAAAGTACTTTGATTGTGGGTGGAAAAAACTTTTGATAAAAAATGTTAAGCTCTTCATGTTCATACCTATGTTGCTATAAAAAATATAAAAAAATAATGCTGACAATAATTCCCTTAGTCCTTTTTATCCGGACACTTTACCATTTTGTGAAAATACAAAGAAAGTAAAAATGGACCTCAATGATTAAGTAGAAGTATATATCTATAAAAGCTATAAATAGGGTTTGATGGCTTTTATGCTGTTGATATAGTAGTCCCATATAGGAAAATTGATTCATACAGAAATTTTCAAGTTAGATATTATAGGTGTTTTACCTATGTCTGTATGTTGTTTTCGAAAAGAATGTCCATGAAATGTGTGATATATACTATGAATGACATGTTCATTGGTCACCTCTTTGGATTGCGTGGGGTACCAAATCATGCAAGGAATTGAATCCCCACACGACTACGAATACATACATAAATATTTTAACGAGCGATATAATTTTTCCACACTGGAAAAACCAATTTTTGATTAATCCCGGTGAAAACTCTATTCAAGAAAGCGAAATGAAAGGACGATGAAGGATGACGAAAGGATGTAACAACAGCAACTGTACATACCGACATATGATTAAACATTACTATAGAAAAATGGGTAAGCAAGTTTCCGCGAAATCATCAGAAACCATATTCATGGACTGAATTGGATCCACTGCATAGGTATATCACGTTTTACTCATGTACGTATTTTGGGAGAAGCAAGTATGGAAAACGTCTAGAAAGGGAACACAATTATTGTACTACACAATTTTCCAATGTTTTCCGTGCATTTGGTTCCTTTTTCTTTGTTTAATATTACAGTTGGTTATATTTTTAGACAAATAATTATTTGTAATGTATGCATCTATGTGAGAATAAGAAAGTTGGAACAAATTGGAAAACCAATGGAAACCCA
>JAHZNC010005547.1:0-11206 GCA_027744095.1 Zhuqinia jingwanae | reverse complement strand
ACTCTCAGTATTTTAGATATCTCAAACATCATCATCATCACACATCACTCTTTTCGTCTTGTCTTTTGCAAACACGAGGAAATTTTTTTCCCACTTTTAGCCATGCGATCAAACGTACGGTTATAATGCTGATTGTTATTAGGATAATCAAGGCTTTTTATATTATGGACTCATGGCAAAAATCTTTTCAAGGCTGCTCTTGTCATAATAATAATATTACTGCTGGTGATTATTATTAAAGTTTTACAAGTTGTATTGGAGCCGCACCACCACTATATCACCACCTTGTCCATTGTTATTATTATATTAGCGTTATAATATTATCAGGAGGATAATGTATTGATATTGTTATCCAATTCATACAAAATAGAAATTGATCCTCTTGTGCTGCATATTTTTCTATATCATCAAAATTCAAAACTAAAAATATCATTATTTTGCATTTGTTTTTTAAGTATAAAATTACATTTAATGCAAATGTAAAATATGTTAGAAAAACAATAATAACGTTATTATAAACGTTATAAATAAGTAGCCGAACTGATTTCTACACCTAATGATACACTTTCGAACCGGACACAAATAAATACATCAATTTAATCCAAAGCACTGTGGATCCACTGACGTCGCACCTCTGGATTATTTATGTAACCCACCTCGGGTTACAAAAATAATAATTGTGCGATGCCATTAATGTTCGTAATCTGCTGACAAAATGATTCCTACTTTACAAGTTTTTAGCTCCAAATTCGCACTCTTAACAGTTGGGGTACTTCCCCGTGGGAAGGGAGGAACTTGCGGGGTCCCAGTATATTGATTTCAAATGCCGAAAACAAAATTCCGAAATCCCTTTTAGTTTCTGAGATAATCGCTGGACGGACGGACAAAGTTATCTCAAATCATATCCTTTGGGCTCATTCGGCTACTTAATAATAAGCCATGCATCACGTTCCTCATAAATTTTTACCTGATAAATATTAGTTTGGGTCTTGTTGAAAAATGACACGAAAGAGGGCAACTTGCAATGAATCTTGTTTTTGCGTAATAAAAATACATGCATACATTTGCATATAAGACGTACGTATTTGCTCGAAGCAACAAAGGATTTTTTTTTAAGATTAAAAAGAAGAGGCGTTTTATATTTTGTTTGCAAAATGATAATAATCTGCGTCAAAAAAGTATATACGCAAAAATATAAGGCTCCAGTGATATCTTTAAAATCCAGAGAATGCATAAAAACAATGCTGTTTTTTGTTCAATTTTTTTTCTGCAAAAAAAATACAAGATGACGACTGTGACGAAGAATGAAAGATAAAATATGTGGCAAAGGAGATACCTACCTATTACATCCCCACCCACCACCTTTAGCCACCACCACCGTCATTGTCATAAGTCATTCATGTAATATACATCACATCACATCAAAAATTGCAGACTAGAGCAGAGCAAAGGATGATGTTGTTTTTTTCGTTAGCATTATTGTTGTTGTTGGTCAGCATGCAGTCAGGTCGCATGCATAGTCAGAAAAGAAAACAGTCAAAAAAAATTCATATTTTGTATATGAAAAAGAAGATGATGATCATAATGATGATGACGAGGATGATGTAACAAGTTACAATAAGGATAATCCTGCTTGGAGGAGACTGTGGTGGTGGTGGTGGTGATGATGAATAAATATGATGTATGTGCATGTACATGCGTGAGCCTCTACTAAAAAAGAAAAGGAGAGATGAAGAAGACGTGTGGGTTGTTTGCATATCACCCTATCCTATTCCAATCTACTAGTTTTAGAGAGAGAGTGAGAGCTCTCATCTCTCTTTTACTACATACTTTACTTACTTCTAGCACAATTTTTTTTCTTCGTCTACTACTACTACTGCTGTCGAGGGAAGACTGTTTGTGGGTTTCAGCACTCATGTTGTTGAAGAACACGAAGATGTAAAAATTGTAAAGATGTCTGTGCCATGGCATGGTAAAAAAAGACAGGGGGCTAAATCAACAGTCAATCAGTTTTAGTTGCCATTTGGCTCTCCATCGTACAGGAACGAGTGTAAAAACATCGCCACCAAGAAAAGACCGTTTTCTTTCATTTTTTTTCTCTTCTTCTCCTTCTCGAGGATTCAATACAGCTCTCCAAAAAATATATATTTTATCATCACCCCACCTGATACTATACTGTTTCTTTTTAGTTTAAGGGGCTCATTGAGACTTGAAGGGGCTAATATCCTCCGCCTCCTACATCAACTGTCACTGCCATAAAAAAATATTCTAGTCAATGTCCGACAGAAGCAATATAAGATAACAAGTTGTAGTAAGACAGCAGGTGTCACGTCACACAGACAGTTTTAGCTCAAAATCTATCAGCAAGCGTTTCATTTAAATTTTTATTTTAGCTCAGTGGGAATTCAGTTTGATTCGTGAACTGTTGTGTCTTTCTTTTCTTTTTTTAAATTACCATTTCATTTATGCTCAGTGCAGAGTTTAGCCGAAATTATTGGCGGTTTGTCGTTTGTCAGCGTGAAAAACGACTATACTATATGTATATACCTACACCTGTTTTTATTGCTGTGTAATTTGCCAGAGAACTAGTACATTCTTTGTTGCTCTGTGTGTGTGTGTTGTTAGTTATTGTGAATGTTTGCGTGCAAAAATACTATAAGCTCACGTTGTTCTGTTGGAACACTACAGCAGCAGCAGTAGAAGTGAAGATCATCAGAAGATCAGCAAAGAAACCGGTACCGACAACCGACCTTGTGTGTGGTGTTGTTGTGATTTGAGCTGTCTTTGTTCCTTGCCAGCTTATAATAATCACTCGCTCTGTTGAAGAAGAAGAAGAAAAATAACACCCGAAATTTTCATAGTAGTACTGCTGGTGGTTGTTGGATGTAAAAAGAAAAAGCCCTCCAGGTATGTATGTCATTCCTATGACGGATGGATCTTGTAAACAATAATCTAATTGCACAACCGCTTGATTTTTTAAAAACTTTATCTGCTTTAAAGCTTATTCTTCTTGCCAGTATTTTCCGGCAAAATTGCAATATTTCCTCAACGGTTGCCCTTCTCATTCTCATCAGATGGCAAATCAATGTTCATCACCGTGATGCAATGTATTTTTTCACACAAAAAATCTACAAAGATTGATGTTTTTTTGAGACTTGTTAAAAAAAAGAAGGAAAATCGGTTTTACATTGACCTAGGTCCATTTACTAATTTAAAATTCAACATCTGCATACACTTTCCAGTGCGAGCATTCCAATCTCGTCCATTAGAACTGTGAGAATTATCAGAAAAATGGGGAAATTTGGGTGGAAAAGTTCATTTGGCATGTCCATATCTGTCCGTCTTTCTTGGTAAAAAGCTATGCATATGCGTAAGCAGCACTCATGGCCACACACACTTTTGATTAGAATGGGAATTCAGAATGTGTACCATGATGCCATTATTATGTGATACACGTGTATGATGTCTCTCTTTTCGACTTTTTTTCCTTCTTCATCTTCCTTCACGTTTTTTTTGTCCTCCTCCTCCTCCTGTAGTTGTACTACTTTACAACGAAAGGATGTGCGTAGAAGAAAAAAAACATGCGTGCGTACTACAACTACTACAACTCTCCTTCTTTCTTCCTTTGCTTGCGTACAATCTCATTCTACTACTTATCATTACGATCGTTTATCGTTTTACAACAGCGCTGCCCACATGCGTCTTCTTGTTCGTATCTCGGTGATAACGATGATGATGAAGATGATGAAGATGATGACTTTTTTACTATATACACCATGATTATTACCAATCATCATCATAACCAAAGCAAAAGTATCAAATGGCCACTGTTATCCCCTGACGAACCTTTAAAATAAATAAGATACAGGAAACACCAAAGTGCAAAGTATAAAAGTAAAGTAATGAAAACGGAGTGAGTAAAAAAACAAAACAAGTGCTTTGAGTCTCAAGGCTATTTTCCTTTTTTTTGTACTTGTTCAGTCAGTCTACTTGGTTTATTCCATTGAGCACTCCAAAAATGGACATGGTGGTGGTGGTGATGGCAGCAGTCAGTGGTGGTAGCATTGGATTTGGGACAACGAGGTCCCAAATCCTTCCTTCTTCATTCTTCGTCCGTCGTCGTATGCATTTCAGTTTATTCACAGTTCAATTTAATCTGAATAATATACACGTAAAGTAAGTGGTGGAAATGGCAATGAACCCCGTTTAGGGAAAAGCGATAATAAAAAAATTATACAATATTTTTTTAATTCTTTACATTTTAATTTGTCTTTGTCTCTGCCAAAAAAATAGTTTAGAGAAGTAGATGGAGACACAATAATAATAATATGACGATTAATAAGAGCACTTTATCTTCATTTTCCTTCTCATTCCTGTAACAAAAGTAATTAATTTGGATTAGATTCATGAAGCAGAGATTATTAGTCAGAAGAACAGAACAAGCCATATGATGATGAATGAAACAACAAGGACCCTCATGGTTGATGATATCATCATTATCAACCAAGTAGTACAACTGAACAACTACTAACACCACCGTGGTCATTATCATTGTCATCTTTCTTTAAGTCAATCAAGTATCATATCATGTCTGTTGCTGCAACAGCAGCGGCGACATCAATAGTATACGTAACAACTTCTTTTAAAAAAGGTGACCTTTAACTTCCTTTTTCGCGGAAGATGTTGCTAACATACATACATACATACTACACACATGTTCAAGTGAATAATCGATTCACCTTGCACTTGGGTGCTAAAAAAATCCCTCATTAAAAAAAGATTCTTACATCATCAAATCACCATCTCTTTAACTTGTTATATTGCTAACTATAAAACAGTCAAGTTTAGAAAAGATAAATAAGGTTTGAGAGTGTGTGTGTGTGTAGGTAGCTAAAAAAATATATTAAGGTTACACGTTTTAAAGTTTGGCAGTTGAAAAATATTTTGCTTATAGGTACACATATACCATATTATATTCATTTTTCATGCATGGCTTCCTCTCTTTTTCTATAGGCGACTACAAGGGGGAAAATGTATGGAAAATGAATGGAAGATTAGATCATCTGTCCGTTAAAAATCTAATTCCGTCAGAGTCAGAAGAATGACGACTCTTCTTGTTCGACACGAGAAAAAAAAAACACTGACTTTTATTTGTTTTAAGGTTGGCTGACAAGACAAGACAAAAACACGAGTACCATCATATTCGAACAACGGGCATATGAATGCGAAACGAAACGAGATAGAAGTTTTAAAAAAGTTTTTTTTTAAAAGGTTTTCTTGTCAATGAATTTGGTACAAACAAATTGTACTAATAATTATTATTATTATGCTTGGTATACATAAAAAAATATATTATAGGGTAAAAGGAGAATGACGCGTGTGTTTGCATAAAATAATAAATATATATACTCTTTAGCTGAGCAGTAGACCAGAATAGCCATGTGTACTTGTACATTTTGAAATTGAAACTGAGAAAAAGAAAGGAAGAAGAAGAAGAGCAAGGCGAAAAGATTTTTTTCTTGCGTTTGACCTGATTTTCCCTTTTTTTTCTCTGTCGACTACTGAATTACCATACTACTTGTGCAAATAATAATAATATGAAGCGTGTGTTGGTACACAAGTGTTGCTGGATCCGTTCCAATGGGAAAATGACTCGATTTTCATGCCTTGATTTTCAAATCGTTTCTTCTTCTTTTTGAATGAGTAGGTATATAAAAAAAACCTGATGATGATGTTGAATCTCTGTGTGTGTATTGGTGTGTAGTATACGCCAGTGAAAATGTAAATAAGTTTGGTAATTATTATTGCACATCATCATCATAGCATCAAGTTACTACATAAGTAAGTCTAAAAATAAAGACAAGACTGTCTTCTTCTTCTCACTTCTCTCTCTGAACTGTTTTCTTTGGACACCCACAACTTTTTCGCTAATATAAAAAAAATATGGTGGAAGTGGTAAGCGTTTTCCGTAACTTTGAAAGAAGAGACACAGTCATACAGTCAGCGTATTTGCAAATGATGATACTGCTAACCCGATTTTTCTGTGTGTTTTTTTTCTCGGAAAGAATGAAATAAGCGCTTTCAATCATTTTGTTGTGCTGCAACGCATATGGGTTTTGGTAGTGGTGGTGGAGGATCCGCTTTTTAAAAGACTAGTTCTTGATGCGCTTTGCAACGACGAAGAGC
Source organism: Zhuqinia jingwanae (assembly GCA_027744095.1). NCBI lineage: Eukaryota > Metazoa > Arthropoda > Collembola > Entomobryomorpha > Paronellidae > Zhuqinia > Zhuqinia jingwanae. The sequence goes on along the minus strand of JAHZNC010005547.1, from coordinate 5,020 downwards.
GAAAGAATTAAGCTTTTGTGTCTGCGCGTGTGTGTGTCGTGTATGTACATAAATAATATATAGTTGTTACATTGCCTAATTTTTTTATTAAGTAGACCATATCTTTTCGGAATTTTTTTGACAGATTTTTTTTGGCGATTTTGAAAACAAAAAATTGAGAAGGAGGAGAGATAATTTAAAAAAAGAGGATTGGACAAGACGGCGGTCTGAAACATGGCGACTGTGACACGTTCAAGCCAGTTGACACAAACAGGTGTCACCGGAACGGGAGAGTGGGATTCCAGACTCAGTGAGTTTAATGCACTGTGGCCTCGTTGTTGTTGGCTTTTGACTTGACAATGTTTTGATTTATTTTAAATGTACATTTTGGTGGGAATATAACAGATCGTCTTTTAGAAGACCTCCAGGAGACGGTGATTCCCACAGACACGAGAAGTCGGAACGCGCAAGAGTACAGGGAATACAGGTTGACCAGTAGCAGTCGGGTTAACGATGAACCTGCACAGACAAGTGATGAGAAATGGGTAGAAATTGGGAATCTTGTCGGGGGTGGTCCCATTTCTTCTTCTGGCACGCATCATCATCATCATAGCAGTATCACAGACTCTGCGTATGGAACTACAAGTCCGTCAAGATTTGGAGAATCAAAGTCAGTAGCATTTGCTGATGAGACTTCAAGTCGGACAATGACTTCAAGTTCTTCACAGCGACAGCAACCCACAATCGAGTATTTGGCACCTGCAAATTTGACCACAGAATTAAGTAGGTTATCATTGAGAGGTAAATTTGGGAGCAGATTTATTTGGAAATTCAAAAACGAGTTCACGCTTTGCTATGACTTTATATTTTCCAGAATCTGGTCCAAGTTCACCCACCGGATACAGCGTGGTGCCTTCCGGTTCCAGCCACTCGCCCAAGGTGGAACGTAAGGAATTTTATTCCAAAGCCTCATACACGACAATGATCAAAGGCACTGGTGGTGATGCCGTTGATCTTCCCAACTTTACTACTGAGGAGCTAATGCCTTCAGATTTTCCCTCACTTGGAACTGGGCGACCTTCTGCTTTGGAATCCCTGAGCTCATCCGAGACTCGCAAAACGTACATGAGTTCTTCAGAAACCAACAGGAGGGGACTTAGCAATGGTAGTGCTCCACCCCCATCCACTCCTGGAATTGGCGCGCCACTCTATTCCTCAACTCCATTGAAGCCAGTAAACAGCTCCCGGAGTGAGTCCAGCAGCTACACTCGCGAAGTCCTTTCGGACCGAAGTGTAACCCCACCACCGCAAAGGGTTGATCCCTTAAAAACCCCACCGATGATTAGGAAAATTCTTCAGAGTTCCCAAAAGGACCTTTCCTCCACAAGTCATCATCATCATCATCAAACATCTAGTAGTACTACCACTACTTCCGGTTCTTCGTCCAAGCCTCCTCCAATTGGAGGCGTACCCTTGCCCATTTTACACAGTGGACGAGACACCACCAGAGAAACGACATCAACTGTGCTAAAACCCACGCCGATTCCTTCGTACGATGAGCCCCCAGAAAGAATGGGTGCAAGATATTATACAAGTACGGTGACCACAGAGCATAGGGAAAGAGATGTGTCACCAATTCGCAGATTCCCAAGCCCACTGCCACCCAAGGGTTCTGGAGAGCCACCCAAAAGGCTAGATGAGCTTTTGGCAACTTTTGAGGACAGCAACTATTCAGTAAGCCCCTTAATTTCTAACGTACACAAAAAACATTGCGCTAATTAGTTATTTAATTTTTACCTAAATGCAGAGGTCCACCACTTATGGAGATGGACCCCACAAGTCAGTTCCATACGGCCCCGGCACTCATCAAATCCAACCCGTTCGCTCCGTCCGCATTGACGACAACGTGACGAATATCCGTGACGTGGATGAGTCATCCGAGCTAATTCAACGCAAGAATGTAACCCAGTACCAGAATCCGGCATATAACAAACAAGATCAACAACCTCTGGTAGAACCTTCGAGAAACATGGCAGGTCCTCCTGTTTTCTATCCCCCCGGACAAATGTTTACGAGACAAGAGGAAGAATCAATGAAACAGGAAATGGAAGGGGGCAAAGGAAAGGCAAAAATGAAAATGGAGAGGAAGCACAAGGAAAAAGAGAAAATGAAGTCAAAACACAAAGAAGGAGGGGGAGAAGGGGCGGTGCCTGTTCCAGTTTGTTTGCCAGTGTGTTGTGCAGCTCCTTGCTCCATTATGTAAATGCACTAAATGTAATGAATATTATATATGGTACTCAAGAATTTTTTTAATGAAATTAAAATATGGGATATTTAAATCCATATAAAGAAATAAAATTTACGGAGTAAATTAAAACAAAATGCCACAAAGCGATAAGAAATTACGAAATTCGTTAAATATTAGCAGTAATATTTACTTTAAAGTAAAAAAATCTAATCTAAAGCTTACATATTATTTGTTTGAGTAGAAATAGATCAAAACTAAAGATGTGCCTGAAAAATATAGCAAATATGTTCTAATATAGAGATTAATATAACCATGTATTATATTTGTTACTTCAAATCAATTCAAAATAAATTAACTTTTATTAAGGAAAAAACTCTTCGCGTTAAATGGGGTATGTGTGCATGTACGTATAAAATGTAATATAGGTAGATAATATGATATTTAGTGTTGTTGTTGTGATGTATGTGATGTGCCAAACCTTGAAAACTACCTCGATACATGAATGGTTGTGTTTTACTCTTCTTACAACAATCAATTGTACTCCTGCACATCAAATTACATTGGTTAAATTTTCCAAAGTGCTTCTACATAATATATATTTGCTCGCTATATGTTTTTGAAACAATTTCATTATTATTAATAATAACAATTTGAAAGAAAAAAAATGTCATGAAATATTGTGTTCTGTAATATATATATATATTTAAACAATAATAATAATAATCATTAAAAAACAAACCTACATGATGCTTTTATTACGAAAAAATAATTGGGGACAATATATGAATGCGAATTCGGAATAAAAAAAATACATATACTATGTTACTACTTTTAACTGTTGCTTGTTCAATATTTAAAAATTATTTTTTTAGAATGGAAAATTTTAGGTGATACTTGACAAGTTATTTTTTATGGAAATGGCACAAGATCATGTTATGTTCCTGTTTTGCTATGCTATAATGTTATACATGACAAGTATATAGATTTTTTTGCTAATTTACATAAAAGTTCATATTACGTGAAAACATACAGCAGCCAAGTGTTCTGCCCCGCCTGGTTTGTCATTAACGTAGAGCAGCGGAAGGAAGCAAGGAAATAACTGACAAGAAAGTGGATGATGAATTGAATGTAGAGATCGTCTTAATAATAAAATCCATGTGTGCTTTTTTTGATTAGCAAAGAGAGAAAAAGTAGAAAAAAGACGAAAGTAATGATATGGCGAAAGAAATAATTAGAGGAACATGCATAATATCATTTTTTTAAAGGGGTAACATGATACAAAGGTTTTTAAATGTGTATGCTTCATGCAAATTAAAGGGTGTGTCTTGTACACCTGTGTAAAAACACTTGAAAATGGGTGGCACCACACAAAAACCTTTGTCATCTCTCATCATCTTTTTCTTGAAATAATCTCTATTTTACTCTTCTTTTTGTACTCTGCAATACTGGATAACTCTTTCTCTACAAACTTTCATATATTTTTCCAATATTTTTCGCAGTTCTATTTCTGCTGCTGCGCTGCGCTGAGCGTGAACATGTGTAACGACAGACAAACCCATAAACTCCATAAATCTGTTGGCACATCGTTAAATGAAATTATTCATGTTGACGGTGACGATCGTCCTGAGATGGTGGATTCTCTTTCATTTAGCCCTTTATTTTTCTCTTTAAAAAGTAACTTCCACCACCACCGCATGATCACGGCGGTTAACTAAAAAAGAAAATAATTTTCCTCTTGCTCTACTGCTACCACTGTTGTTGAGAGAGAGAGAATAGTAGTAGCTCATTAATTCAATCTTTAAAAACATTTGCCAGTGCTGAAAAGAAATATATGTTATTATTATGTACGTATGAACCTATATGTATGTAGTAGGGAATCTGGTTAGATTTTGCCAGTTTGCAAAAGTAGGAAAGTAGAAATCACAACAAAAACGCCAAGAAGAATTGGCATTCAGACAAAACACGTTAAAAAACAGGAGATATAATATATTATAGGATTATTATTATTATGCAATAAGATTATGCTACTCATTCACTACATACATGTGTATGTGTATATGTAGGTAGGCATGTATGTAATAGAGATGTGTAGTAGTGAGAATAACGAAGATAAAAAAATTAAAGGTATTTTTAGAGCAGAAGATATGTATATTTTTGTGAGAGAAGAGGAAAGCATAAATTGACATGACATCATCCAAAAAAAAGAAGCGTAAAGAGAGAGAGAGAGAGCGTTGAAGCAAAGTTTCTCGGTCTACTCCATTCACATAATAGCATGCATACCATGGCTAATGAACTTTATAAAGGTTTTGCCCTATTCAAAAATTGACAATGTAGGTATGTATTATCGATACTATGTTGCAAACCTATAAAAACCAATCCACCACCGCACCAGCACGAGAAGGAATTAATAGGAAACGTTTCTTGAAGGAAAAAGGTGCACTTGACTCACACTCTTTACTTTTGAATCCATACAGCTTTTTTCATGCTTTGAAACATTTTACTACTTTCATCTCAACACAGCACAGTGTGGACTCAACACCCGAGTTAAATGAAAAAAGCACAACCCACGTGGAAAAAACGGGTAAATTGGGTAAAATGATTCTTTTGCCTACAAATTTACTGAATGACACCACAAAAAATGTTTATGTATCTCTGCCGTGTAATGTAATACAAATAATAACCCATTTTGTCTGTATAATCCATGCCTGATTCTGTGGGGGTTTTGCCCGTTAAACCCGAGAAAAAAAACGGGCGGGCAAAATCTACCCGTTAACCCTGCTCCATACACAGAGA
>JAHZNC010005546.1:0-13564 GCA_027744095.1 Zhuqinia jingwanae | reverse complement strand
TTTTTTCACCATTGTGCACACACACCACACAGTGCTTATCATTGTTGGAGGAGAGAAGAAAAAAAAACAAGCCTAGAGCAAGACTTTCTCCCTTCTTCAATTTTCTTTATTTTTTTTATTTTTTTCGCATCAGCACTTTTTCTTCTACATCTTATGAACATTTTTTCTGTCTCTACTTTTCTTTCATCTGAACTTGCATTTTTTTGTCTTGCTTGTCTTGGCCGAGTATTGTGCTGCTGATATGATGATGATAATGATCATGATGATAGTACCACTCAAGTTACTTGCATTTATTCACAAGGAGAAAGTCACTCATATGGAGAGAAAACTCTGCTCACGCATTCGGTAACATATGGCATCATAGTAGTGGTGGTAGTATGTGCTATAAATGTTCTTCTCAAAGTCAAGTTTAAAAAAAATCATACATTTTGTTTTAGTTTCGGTTTCTGCATAGTATTTAGTGAATGTGTGTGAATGGGAGAGAGAGAGAGAGAGAGGATGTGTGTTTTGCTATCCAAATTCTGCATCCCTTTTCCTTGGTAAAATAAACGCAACCAGAGAAAGTCATTTGTCATGCTTATTTATAGATGTATCTTAATAACATGTCATATATTTAAACCATTTGGGTTGGCTGGCTCAATCCTGGGAAAGCGAAAGATGGTGAAGATTTAGGAATATGGGAATGCAATAAGGTGAGGTGGAAATATGACAGCAACAAAGTAAAGCACATCTCACACAGACACACACATTATAATACGTGTACATTGTGCCTTGTGCTCTAAATTCAAATAAAATCTCCATAAATTATGGAAAACTGAACTGAGCTGATTCATATGCATACCTATATGTATTTATAAATAGTTTTATACTGTGTGCCATTATTGCATGATTCAGAGTGTTAAATAAATTAGCCCAAAGAGAAAGCAGCAGTGTTGCATTTTCTTGATCATATAATTCAAAATGTAAGTAGGAAAAGCACAGGAAGGAAATAAACATTTTGGAGCATTTTCCCCGTATTGCTTTTGTTACATTATTTTGCAGGAAGTAATAATTAATATCATGCCATTTAGAATGCATTCAGCCGGTTTAACGTTTTACTATTATTATTATTATTATTATTATTATTGGTATTGCTGTTTTTTCTTCCAAAATCTATTAAACGCCCATTCAACTAGTTTTTTTAAATGTATTTCTAGTGCTGTTTCAGTGCCTAGACATGACTGATGGTGCTTAAAAAATTGGGAAAATTATTGTTAAAATACAGGCCATATAGTTGAGTGCATTATATAACTGGAACAATCTACACACATATATGGCATATAAGTACAAGCTCACCATGAGAAAACAAGCATTCTTTTTTTCAGCGCCTTGTGTACAGGCGTATGTGTTGTCGTGTGTTATAGGTGATAAGTACTCACTTCACAAAAAAACTGACATTTTGGAGCAGTAGTAGTGCTATTAATACGTGGGCCCCACTAACATACATAATATATCAGCTCCTCCATGCATTTCCCAAGTTGGGTTAAGTTGAGCATTTTGCCCTAGAAAGAATTCTGTACCTATACATACGTATGTATGTACATCCCTTTCTTCGTTTATTCCCTCCTCCTCCTCCTCCACTTCAACTTTTCGAGGATAAGGAAAAAGCAATTTGGTGAATTATGGTCTAACAATGATGTAATATGACTTTGAAGAAGCTTTCTTGTTATTATTTCCCTTCACTAAATTGAATGCCAAAGCAATACATGGCATAATATATATAAGTAATAGAATGTGCATATACGCTTAGGCTCATCTAAGAGTAATGCCTACAAAACAACATGACCTACTACTACTACGGACAGCCGACTAGCAGCAGTATACTGCCTTTATGGACGGGTGGTAAAAGTTTGGCTTGCCATTTCATATTACGAGAAAGATATGTGATGGGTTTTTTTAAAATTTTGTACGCAATCCCAGAAGTGGTATTGTGTGTACAGCAGCAAATCTATTCGGAAATATGTTCACATATCATATAGTTAATATGTCTTTATATATATCTCTCGCCGCTTTGTAAGGACATAATATTTATTATATTAGAAAATGTTATTGTTTGAAGAGCAAATAATTTGAAAAGCCAATATAGTGGTAAACCACACTGATAAAAACGAGAGAGAGCGTGGAAGTGGTCACATATCTATGTATATACATATTATTATAGTTATGATCATTTTGTTAGACGTATTAGTTTGGTTGGGTTCGGCATAAATGTATCTTTTACTTTGGGATAGGAAACTGGTGTGGTGTGGTACTTTCACGTGGAAGGATAAATTGAGCAAATATGTAGAGAGCCACGATGAGTAAACGTATGCAGAATGCCAAAGAGTCACAAAAGAGGGAAAGAAAACAACTGAATGCTACGGAATGAAGGAGACAATATGTATAATGGAGGAGGATGGTGAAAGCTTTACTTTTTTTGGGATTAAGTCATTATTATCATCACGATCATCATCACCTTCTCATGACAATGGCACTATGAGTTTGTGTGTGTGTGTGTGTATGGACGAAAGAAGACGAAAATTACTAGAATGGCATGATGCTCTTCTATACATATACAAGTTACAAGTATAAACACTATATATGATGTCAACGCCAACCATGCAGCGACGTGCTACTGCTGCTATTATGATCATACAAGAATTTTAAATGGTTATTTGAAGAGAGAGAGAGGGAAGGAGAGCGAGAGACACACGGGATATAGGCACAAGAGCAAAACCTTTGTGCATGTCAGAGCATCTGAGCCCTCGCTCTTCTTCGCAGAAATTTTCCTTTTTTGCGTTTTCGACGACGACGACGATGATGATGAAGTAATTTTTCGTTATGTGTATATCATATGGATGGGTGTATACCTATAAACACATTAGTGCAAAAAATACATGAGCCGAGATGCAATAGTATCCAATAAATTATATTCGATGAATCCAGGTTAGACTCTACACTTTTCATCACCCAATTTTCGCCTGTCCTTTAGCCATAATTAAGCAATTCACTGCTTTATGTTCATACTAGACTACTATACTGCGACTACTACTTGAGGCGCCACCATCACCATCACTTTCGTACGCATACCTATTATTATTATTATTATGCAAGCTTTGTTACGGTACAATGGTTTCTTTTTGCATGGTATGGAAGTACGATGATGCCTTTGACAAGAGGAATTTTATTCAAATGGATTTTGAATGTCAAGCTGCATGAAAGACTGAAGAGAGGAGCATGCTACATATATGAGAGTTTAGCACGACAATATAATGGGCGTGTGTAGTCTTTCAGAAGATTACAAGGCGCTTCTCTCAACCATGCACACTTCATAGCTTTAAGGCTATCAATCAGTGTAAAGCTCAGTCAAGGGTCCAACGATCACTCTGTGTGCTAAAACTAGCTACATATACACGCTTGCTTTCCCCCAAGGCATCCTATAAATTTTAAGTGTATCTTCACATTAGGTACGTTGTGCGCTTGGTAATAGCACACATATCTACAAACTTGTAATCAAGTATGATGGGGAAATGGTTCAAACATTTTGAACTATCCCTAAAAAACTTGTGTATTTTCTCATGTGGCCCAATTGCAAAGCACATTTCACGCAAGGAAATTTCACTGGAATCTGCGCAGAATTCATTATAGTTCGTTGTATGTAAATGAGCTGTAAATGATCACTGATTTTTATAATGATTAATATTAAGTTGTATCATCATAATATTCACTAGAACCGCAATACCAAAATCAGGGGAAATTATTTCCATCCTGAGATGAGCTGAGTAATACCCCAACCGACAAAATAAATAGTAGACAAAACAAAACAGGATGGAAAAAGTTGCTAAACCCTTNCCAACCAACAAAATAAATAGTAGACTAAACAAAACAGGATGGAAAAAGTTGCTAAACCCTTGGCTCCAGGATGTTACCCGGAAAAATTATGTTTTTTTTCTGCTTTTTTTTATTGGCAAAAAAAATCTGCTTTAATAATAAGATGTGAAGGAGATATATTGTTGGTATTGTTGAAAGGGGGCGGAGTAGAAAATAAAAGTCTAAATAAAAACTTTGTGAAGAGAATAAATCTAAATCTAAATAACATGACGGTGGTGGTGGTAGAAAGCAACATAGCATGTATACATAACACAATACTTTTTAGGTATGTGTAGGTTTATGTGCGCTGCAAAATACTTCCGAGAAATTTCGTGGGATTTCTTTTCATTATTTTTGGATTGTAGCTGATTCGGTCATTTCCAAGCATTACTCATGATGGCATTAACTGCAGCCGGTAGTTTTTCCTCGATGGGTTTCCTTCCTGCCATTTTCTGGGTTATCTGCCTGCTCTGAACACATATACATACCTAAATTAACGCCCCTCAGCAAATAAAGTACTACACTTCTTTGTCGATGAAAAAAACTATATGAGGCTTTCCTCCAAATGAAAAATAATGATTATGTATAGAGAGAAAAATTAACAAATGTATGTATGTACTTATGTTAAAAGTATAAATATATGTAGCAAAAAAAGGATATGTATTTGATATTTAGCTTGCTGGTGTGGTTGTGGGAAACGTGGCACAACATTTTGTTTGTTTGCTTCCACCATTTTTTATCTTATTTCTAATCCAGTAAAATATATTTGTCATGTTTTTATAGAAAAAAAACGGATAGTAAACGGAATTTGAAATGAAAATGGACACAAATCCCCAATCGATATGTTAACACACGCCCCCACCATTTAATATATCAACGTTGCTCACTCAAGCAAAGTATAAAAATAGGTACACAAAGTGCATTATTTGCAATAACTGTCCTATTATACTTGTGCATACACATACATTACAAATATACATACATTTCATTTGCTATTAGTCTTGCAAACAAGATAACTACGTAGTATACCAAGAGCCAATACTACTAAAAATATGAGCAGTTTGATAGTGCTAAAAGGGAAGCACAATGGAAGTGGAAAACAACAGGTTTCCCATCCACTTTTTTTTGTTGCTTCCTCCCTGTCCTCGTAAGAGTTTCCCTCTGCTTTCCTCTGCTTTCCTCTCTCCCATTCTCAACAACGCGCCACTCTCACCATAATGAGCTTTGGGGAGGGTACATTGTACCTTCCAAAATACACATACCTACATGCATACATGCAACTTTCCAACTATCCATAATATATGTACGTTCCTTATGATAAAATGCTGGAGCATCATGCAAAATTCATTATAGTTTTCTTTAATACCCCAAGAACTAGTAGTAGTAGCAATCAAGAATTATTTTTTACTCTTTTCACAAGACATTTAAAAGTAGTCCATCGTTTAATAAGAACTTTTAGTCTACCAGTACAAGTGCCACTAATAATAGTGCTGCACGCTACGCACGAATATAAACATATAACTATAAAGAGACCCGATATAGGAAGAAGAAGAAAAACATTAGCAGCGATGTGCAGAAATATCTCACATGCTACCACCAGAAGAGGAAAGCGGTCGACTACAGAAATGTTGTTGAAAGTAGATAGATGTTGGATGGTATTCTATTTCTTAACTAAGGGCTCCCATCCTCACTCCCCCAAATACATGCTTGTCATTGTCACATGCATGAACGACGAAAACCGACCCCATTTTACAATATAATGCTTACGTGAACCATGAATGATTTCTCACGTCACTCTATTCCAGCATTATAATTATCGTTTTCACATATAAAAACTTTTACTTTCTTTACACAAATCTTTGCATTTCGTGAAAGAAAGCATTCATTATTTTCACAAAAAAGTCCAAGGAACATCCAAAACAACAACTGCACCGCTTTTACTTAAAAATGGAGTAGAAAAGTTACATTTTATTTTATAGCAAGGTTTTTAAAAGATATATAGCCTTCACACACAACAGTACACCCCATCACTATATATATATACTGCAGGAAGATATATCAATATCAGTGTAAAAGTGCCACATGCACGACTCATAACGCCCATGCCGTTTTAAGAACACACACACACACACAGCTACAGACAGATACATAATAGATAATACTAATGTCTTCGTTATGTCATGTGCAGTCAATGAGAAGAGTAGAGAGAGTAGAGAGAGAGGGCTGCAAGCAAGATATTATGGCTTTCACTCAAGTTGATACAGTAGGAAAGAGACAGGGTCTGGAAATAAGATTGGGGATTTCTGGCGTCATTCCCGGAATTTTGAAATGATCACATTCTTCTCCCATTATTATTACAGTACATGATATTCTCTAAAACAACATCTTATGTAATAATGTCAGCGTATATATTATGTATGTATATACCTACTTGTAGTAGTGGTAGTAAGCTTAAATATATATGTTAACGATGCGGTGTGAGCGCATAAGTTTACACATCTAGAAACTTTAGTTTCTCTTGCTTAAAGTTATACCTCCATGATGTATGTTAAGCAGTATATATATGCGTCTTTTTTGTCTTTGCTTGACTTCCTGAAGTTTCTTGGCATTTTGTGTATATTCATAAGAGCTAACCACACACACACGTACAAAAAAATCAGCTGGTTTTTTTCAAACTCATCTTTTTGTATTTCCATGTGTGTGAGGGTGAGAGAAGAGGAATCGAGGAAAAAGTATGAAAGGAGGCAAGAAAAAGAAGACTTCATCTTGTAGAGTTTAGAGGTGTCTTTTTTACGCCCTGCCTGAGGTAACTTTCACACTAAAAGAAAACTCACAAAAACAAAATTTATGTATTACGTCGGTTTGCTTATATATAAGCCACACTTGAGACGATTCCCTTCACTGTGTTTTTAATGCAAATCTTGTAACTTGTAAGTAGGTTGAACTACGGATTCTGTATGACTTGATGAGCACATCGTTTTCACCCGGCTGGGAAACATTATTATTAGGTATGTGGGGGTACGGACGGACTACTTATTTCCTGTTGATGTTCATATTTATGAATATTGGGTGCGCTTATTAGCCAACGTACTACTGTATTAACTTCTTTTTTAAATATTCTGTCAAATAGATTATAATCTACTTAGGAAAGTAAAGTAATTTTCTTAAATTATTATCTCCATTCCATGAGTAGGGGCAATAACAAGATGTTAGCCCACAAGGACATCTTACCACATCGTGCTACTCACTGGTTAGAATAAAATATACACATGAAAATGAATGATGATATAGAATTTAAAAAAGGAAAAGAAGATATGGGTGTTCAGATCAAAATGGTAACACAATTTAAACTTAAACCATGTATAGGTATTGTACATTTGTATATATAAAAAAAATGTTTTGCTGTTCAAGTTGGAGAAAAAAAACATGAAAAGTCTAGAGGACACATCATTATATAATAACATCAAGAATATCAAGGGGAAAATAGACTTCACAGAAAAGTATCTACAATGTACATCATGGAACGTGTGTGTATCTCAAAACAGAACGACGAAAACGGAAAAATATCCTCAAGAGTAAGATCAGTCGCAGTTATTTATTTTTTTCACAAGAGAGAAAAAAAAGAGGAAAAAGTAGTTGAGCTTCTCCACGGTTATATACCCAACAGCCTTCACTTTTTACTCGTCTAGATGATGATGATGATGATGATGATGTTGACTACATATATGTCTAAATACCTCATGTTGTATATACTTACATTTATACCACCACATCATCAAATGTACTATAAAATTACAAAGTATATATGTCTGTATGAATGTGTATACTTTGTGCTCACGTACAGTGAGCTTTTTCATGACGGTTGCTCATTGAGAATCTATCCATAAGATGAAATACATACATACATAAATAGAAGAAGAAAATAAAAAAAACTCGAAAAGTCCAAGTCAAGTTCTACTACTACAACAACTACTACAACACTCTACGACGAAGAAAGAAGTAGTGAAAGTAAATAGGCATGTTAGAATGTTATAGGAAAAGAGGCTACTAAAAGTTTACAGCTGAAATTTTGTGATAGGATCTGTATAGGAAACGCATCGCCAAAGATACTCCCACTCCACAACTCCAGTATATATACACACTCTCTCTCTCATCGTTTTGAAGTAGGGAGAGCAGAACACCGAAAGAAAGTACGGATATGAATGAATACTACTTCGTCTTCTTTTTTAACCATGGAACAAGAAAAAAATAGGACCAAGTGTCCGCATGTGTATTTATAAAATAAGTATATGCATATAACATTCTCTGATTGCCTTTTTTTTCTTTTGAAAGAGGATAAAAAATACGACAGGACGAGGTTGCCTAACAAAACATGTTACAAAGTTACTGCCCATACCTATGTAATTTCCATCGTGGTAACGAAAGAAAGAAAATCGTCCAGGCATCCTATATTTTTCCCCTGGTTGGTAAGCTCAGTGGGAAAATAGCAGAAAACAGTGAAGGGAAAGTAGTATACGGAACTGTGTATAGCCTAAAAAGAAATAAAGGGTAGGGTACTACTACTACTACTACAACTACTACTATTACTACTTCTACAAAAGCACAACGTAACGCACAAGAAAAAAGGCGAGCAAAGTCTCCGGATGTTCCTTGTTCTGCTGCTCCAGCCGTTATGTTCCCTTCCTTAGGCGATGTTAAGAGTTGCATATTACACGAAACATAAAACATGATCCAACTAACAACAGGGAATATAAAAATAAGCTGTAGCAGAGAGTAAGTACTTGTGTATTATATAAATATAGCAACAGCGGTTTCGGGTTTTTTCCCCTTTACTACTAAATATAATGAAAAGAATAAGTAGTAGTAGTAGCAGTAGTAGACTTTCGCCACATACAGAGACACACAATGGTCATATTTAGAGAGCAAAAAAACTGCCCATTGTCATTCCTCACCAAATGCGAACATGAATTTTCTCTAACAGCCTTGTCGTAACGCCACTGTTTTATGTGTGCTCGCTCGCTATGTACATACATGCATACATCTCTTCGTTCCACTGCTCTTCTTCGCTCGCTTTCTCTATCTCTCTTTATGATTTCCACAGAGCACAATTTCTGTACAAGTGCTGAATTATAATGTGAGTTCCTTTCTCTCTCACACACATACACAAATTCCTTACGAACAACGACGTTATTCTTGGATGTATGCATGGGTACATAGGTACATATGGTCGTATGCATCATGATGTGCTAGACGATAATACGCTACATGCTGATCTGTTCAATGCTCCAAGGAAAATCTATCTTTCTAAAAAAGGATGAATTACCAAGTGAGAAAAAATGCATTTTTTTGGATGTGGTTAAGCAGTAACAATTACAATGTCAATAGAAATTGATGCTTTATTGGCCATAATGGCAACTGGGAGTAAAGGCTTGGTGAAAAAAAAACGATAAAACAGCATTTGTGCTAACAAAGTTGGGGTACAAGTGGGAAATGGAAGCTGAAAGAGGAGAAAGAGAGAAGATATTCAAAAGAGGAGTGTTAAAGCATGAATCCTAAAGATCTTCCCCGGTTTATCATTTATCCATATGGCCATTCCCACTTCCCACACAACATGTATGTAGATACATGGATAAAGATATGATCCTGTGAGATCGATATTTTTTAAAATGGGTTTCCTGAAGAAAAAAACTAGTGTGTTGGAGTGAGTTCATATTATGGCATGAAACATGTGTGTAAGTTCATTTTATATATTTTTCACTCAAATCACTTGCTATCACCACCATCCAGCTAAATCCTTGCCGGATTACAAACCAAAGCTGGATGGTTTTTTTGTGCCTAGTAGTAGTCTATCTACTTGTTTCATTTATGTTATGTGTATGTTGCGCTTTTTATTAATATTAAGACACTTTAAATAAATCTTCTTATATATGTACAAGGGAAGAGAGTGTATATACCAGGCAGGGAAAACGGAAGCTTTTATTGCGCTTTATATTTTTTGTTGTTGATTTATTTAAGATACACTCGTCTTGTTATCACACGGCTCGCTGCCCATTTTCTTCTTTTTGACTTTTATAAACAGCCCCTATTTTTTAAATTAGACAAGTTTTAAAAAGAGCTTGTCGTCCATATCAGTTTGGCCCTTAATCTGTGTGCTACGCCTTTGTGCCATTTTATACGCAGCAATGAATCTACTACACACACTGGATTTTCTCTAAGGTCTACTTTAGGGATGCACTGTGGGGTATGTGGCCTTGAAAAATTGTCAAAGCTATATGCAATCTAGATGACTTGTGTCTAAATGGGACATTTTTTATGACAAACTGATAGTGCAAAAAAATACTTTTTTATTCGTATGCAGAGCCTGTCACAAAGGAAAATGGTGAATAGTAGTGGTCTTGTTTAAAAAAAATAACATTCCTGACCTTCATTCACCAGCAATAAATAAAATATTTTTTTACCCTTGAACAATCATACCGAAAAGAAGACAAGTGACGTTCATCGGGAAGAGTGAATATGATCACCACATATCATCTCATGAAAACCAACATGACATATGTACATTAGCATATACATTATTATTATACGTATAAAATAATACATGCAAATAGTATGCAACATCATTTCGTTGTTTAAAAAAACTAGCTTCATTTTTATATTATCTTAGCCAAAAAGGGAATGCAATTTTTATTATTAAAAAGGCAAAAAAAACAATGAGATTATCGTATGAAAGGGAAAAAATAATGCACCACAAATAGGCAACCTTTCACATTTTCTAACAATTTTCAACTTTTTTTGCATGGCATGCAAAAAAACACGTTTGTAAAACACTATAGACTATAGACCTTTATCGTCCTTCTCAATCAGTCCAATTTTTACGCTTCTCTGACTTCACATTTTCTCCCTCACAAAACATGATTGTGATACTAATTTTCCAAAACAAGAATTATTATGCTTGGCAAATTATTGTAAGGCGGCTGGAAGAGTTTGGCTTAAACACGGACACAAATAAGCCATGTTTTGCTTACAATTTTCTGTTCGCCATATGACTTCCCGCGCACGTGACATGTTCCAGAGCGTATCATCGATAACCTGTTATAATGATACCCTCTGAATCAATAATAACTGTAAATTGGGCTAAATTTTTTTCTTCTTCAAAATATACGACATGTAAACATTTATTAGAGTTCTATAAATAGGTGTATAGGTGCAACCACTATTATTTGTATTTTCAAAGACACATGAATAGGGTTTTAGGTTATACGACTGCCTGATTTTTCTCTACCATTTTTACCGCCAGGGCAAAGCCTAATCCAAAGCACCAGAGGAATTCTAATAAAAAGAAGCAATAATATTTGCTACGCTTGGCACATTGTGCCTTCCACAACCTTGCTTTATTGCCAATTGAAAAGATAGATAAACCGGTGATGGTGATACTCCTGGGAACCCGCTTATTGAATATGTATGTATACTTATGCATACGTCTACTTCTTCCCTTTTTTTCTCAAAAAAAGAAACACGCACACCTTCCATGTCTACAGCCTTTTTCATCTACCACAGCTAAAAAGTATGTGATTTGAGCTGCTATTTCTCCAAAACAGAGAGGGGGAAACTGGACGCATCATGCATAAAAACATAGAATGAATTCAAATGCCTTTTTTCTCTTTATTGTTATTTCTTTTGTATTTACGAATGAACAAATGTGTAAAAATGGGCATCTCCGCCACATCTGTATATATATATACATAAACAGAGAGAGAGAGAGAGAGAGAGAGAGAGAGCGTGGTATTCATCCGTTTTACAAAGCCCACAAAATGCCGTCGGCTAAAAAAATCAATAAAAAAGAAGGATAGATAATTTGCATAATGATTTCCTTATCATATCCTCAAACCGTCTTTGAACAACTTTTCGCTGCATTCGCAACTTAAGTAGTTCATGTACCAAATTATTTATGTATGTACTGAATACACGTATCCAGAGAGAAAGGGATTTTTTGTCTATATAATTTCAACATCAGAACCTCAAAAAAAAACTTTAAGACTCAGACAGAGCAGCGATGCGATATCGTACAAATATTTTCGATATTATTCAGTTCATTCAGCTGCATTACAAACTTGTTTGATACATAATATTGCTAAAATATATTGCTACACAACTTTGGCATAATATTACACCTATTTCCCGTCTGCTTCTTGTATATATACATGTTTAGGAAGGAATAAGCAATTTTCCACGTTTGTTTCTCCGTATCTTACTTTTTTTGGTTATTTCAAGGAATTATTTGATCAGTAAACCTTTACTATATAAAAAAACCTTATACTATACTATACCAATAGACATCATATTCCTATAATATGTCTCAGAATACTTGAGAAAGTGCACAGAAAACTAAACAAAAAGTAGGAAAACACACCGGCGACAATGTGCCTACATATTATATTGGCATTAATATGAAACCAAATGAAAGTTTTTTTTGTGGAATCAGCAGAAAAATAAAATAAAATTTATTGCTCTTTTTTCCCTCTGTTTTCGCATATGTTTACTTGGTACCGGAGGGAATATGTGTACATTTAAATATTATACAGCAAAATTATTGAAAAAAGAATGTAGGAACTTTGTTATGCTTTCCCTTTTACTTTAAGTTTTTACAAATTGCTTCTCATTCTAAATCGACGTGCGTTTTAAGATGATGCCACAGATATATATATGCTGCACATTATAATTTTCCATTTGTCGATTTTCAAACAAGATAGTATTTATAATAAAAAGTAAGTACGTACGTACGTATGGCATCTTTATGGGTTGCGCCTTATCTCTGACTCTCTTCTTTTCTCTTTCTCTATTTACCCTCAAACAAGCCTACTTGCTTTCTCAGGAATAACATTTATTGAAATGGTCGAAAAGGGAAAGTTTCAGTGTCCTACTCTCGCTAATACCACTACAACACACACTCACTCACGCCCACATATTTATCACACCAAAAATTTTCAATATTATTTGCTTTGACATGTCACATTTAAGCCCATTCACTTGAAAACAAGTAGTTTTTGAACCCATATATTTTTTATTACGCGGCTTTACAAGGACAACGACGACAACAACAACAACCAAAAATGCTTCTCCTTCTTCTTATGCCGTGTGCATGTATATAGGTTTAAATGTGTGTACCTATTTTGTTTTGTTGTTTGAAAATGTGTCCTTAGACAAAAACTTTCTCCTGCTTTCTCGATATATTTTTTTGTCATATACTTCCTTTTTGATATAGGAGCCTTTCCGTATCGGTAGATATTATGAATTCAATGAAATGGAGGCAATAAACCTTTATTTTTCTGAATATATATAGCTTATTGTAGTCGTGTATTTATATGAACCTATATATGTATAGACATACTTACTTCTTACTTTCTTCAATGGTTTTTGTCTGTCTGCGTAGAAAGCTGATGCTTGCTGCTCTAAAACCCATGAATTTACTACAGTAGTTTGGTTTGGCACACAACTAACAATCAGAAAATGTGAAAGTGGAATAAAATGCACATATACAACAATGCTCGGTAATATCGACTGGGACATTTTATCTGGTTGGAATGGTCCCGGTCACATTTTCAAATAATATATAAATGCACACATTACAGATTACATTCCTTCATCATCATCATCAGAATCGTCGTCATCTTCTTCA
>JAHZNC010005545.1:0-12604 GCA_027744095.1 Zhuqinia jingwanae | reverse complement strand
TCTTTTTTTGCTACCTAAAAAAACACATAAATCTATCAGTTTACATTGCATACATAAATCAAGCCAATTACAAAAGTTTATAGCGCATAAGCAAAAGCAAAGCAGGAGGAGGAGACGGAGGAAAGAAAAGTGTATTACAAAAAATACCGCAAAGGTAATACATCACACAGAGATGATCAGATACATAGGATCATCTTATCTTCTTATAGTGGCCAACAATGATAACAAGTAGGTTGTATAATTTTTACAAAAAAATTTACAGATAGATAGAAGTGTACACGAGTGCATAATATACAGATATAATATATACATACATTGTAGGAGGACTGATATACCGTGGCAAATACGCACGATAGAAAAAAAACGTAATAATTCATTATTATTCATTCGTTGCTAATTTTTGTTTATCTAGAGAAGCATCTCTAATTAATTAGAAAAAAAGTCTAAAACATAATTTATAAGGCTACACATACATTCATTATATCTGTGTGTGTGTCTATATAAAAAAAAGTATTTACTAACATATCGCGGGTTAGTGAAATTTTTAAATGAAAGGAAAAAAAAACTGAAATCAGCTGAACAAAAAATAGGATTCTGTCCAAAGGAAAAAGTGAAACAAAAGTTTGGTAATAATGAGTAATTATTATTTATTGTCATTAGTAAGTTTCATGAGCGTAAAATCAAATTTCCTCCCATTTTTTGCTGGATTTTTAGTATTGTGTGTAAATGTTTCAGACTATCAGAAAATTATATGACACCATTTTTTAAATTCATGTGTGTTTCCATTAAATCAATTTTGTTTTGCATGAACGAAAGGAGCTTGTAATTTTGAGGATAGGCGCCGGTTTGGCGTAGTAAAATAGGTATAAAAAAAGAACTTGTTTAATAATCTATTAAACCCAGTCATTCTTTTCTATTCCATTTTTATTAAAGTTCCTATAATAATAAATAGAAAGAAAAAAGTCATTTTGTTGAGTCCATTTTTTACAACTGTTTACTATTGGCTCATTTGTAAATATTTTTTACGTAGGTATATATTGTTACTATACTTTATTTACCAGAGGTTTGTTTTTGTTCAAAGCCAAATTTACATAGCTAGTCCTTATAGTTTATAAACAAACACACACACTTTTACCTTCACAATCAGTACAAGAGCACATGATAAAAAAAATGTACACATACACCACATCATCATTCATTATCATCAGTTTTCATGATTGTAAAACTATTAGCGACTATTCACTAATTAAATATATTTCTTATAATCATTTCAAAGGGAAAAAGTTTGGACAGTCAGTTTTAAGGAAAGTAGTAAAAAAAATATATATTCATTCATCATCTAATGTTGTTACAATTTTTAATATCAAAATCCATTCATCGGTAACAAGGTACAAAAAAAATATAAGATTTGCAGTTTTTCTATTTCAAATGATTACACAATTATTTTTTGTTTTCTTCTCATCATGTTACGGCTTCACAATTTGAAAAAAATAACAAGGAAAAGTTCTGGTAGAGTGCCTATGAAAAAAAAAGTTTGCTTTAGAAAGGAACATGACTTTTAAAAATGTCTTTGTCTCTCTGTGTGTTTTTGTACACAACATATTTTAAAATACAATTTAAAAAAACAAAATTTTTACATGGTCATCGCACAATATACCATATTCAATATTTACATAATATTGTTGTATACGCATGTTACTTTCTATGCAACTTTTATTTGGCATTCAATTTTATGTAAAAAAAAAGTATCCGGAAAAAAATATTTCAGCATGTTTATATATCAGCAGCGTATGCATTTATTAGAACAATATTTTTGGGGTAAGATGAAACGTGACTGTATAATGCCGTATTATATATAATGAAAATTTACTGTTTAGCAAACTTAAAAAAATTTAAATATTGTTTTTCAAATCACCGTATAAATGATTAGTACCTTTTTTATAATTATTATCCATTATACAATTTCGTAATACTTGTCGTAGAAAAGAACTTGTCTACTACTTCAGCAGTTTGCCAAAAGTTAACTTTTTGTTGTGAAATTACAAAATTGGAACAGCGTTTTACATTCAAAACCTCTTCGTCATTGCATAATAGTTGTTGTGTGAAAGGAGAAAAAGAAAAGAAAACTATTACAAAAATATTGTGTATTTTTTGGGTACTTTGATAATGAGCAGTTGGCAATTATATTCACTTTAAAAAAAAGAGAACTGTATAGAAACTACTACCTTTAAAAAAAAGAAAAAAAGTAAACCTGTACATGTACACATTTTCTTCGTATGTAAAATATATATAAAGTACATATATATATTCCACAGACCAGACCAAAAAACAAAACCGAGAGAGCTGAGATGAATTGAACATGAAAGAGAAATAAATACGCTAATTTTTATATTAAAAAAAACAGAATTAAAACTATTCATTCACGAAAACGTAAAAATGTTTGTGTGTAGGTATATTACATTGGTTATAGGTATTATATCATAAAATATTATATAGTAAGGTATATATATATATATGCATACATATGTATTAGGCTGGCATATATATGTAGGTGCATATTATTATACACAACTAGAACAAATCATCATGTAACAAAATTGCTTATTAAACTAATTAAAAAAACTGTATCATAACAAATTAGGGACACTTATATTATTACGGCATTGGTCAAAGTGAAGATATGAATTATTAGCGTGTATGCTCGGACTGATTGGGTATTTTTGGCTTTGATTGTGATCGATACAATCTTTAATTTTGATTATTGTAATAATAATAATAATAATAATAATAATATACAGTAGTAGACGTCCGATGCATAAATAAAAAATAAAAGCTGCACAAACACACACACACACACTCACACACACACTGTACACACAATATATACTACACACACACATGTCGTGATTCAAAATTGAGATCGCTGGGTATATATATATACATACATATAATAAATAATATCTACCAATTTGTATATTTATCAGTCTGTAAAGGGAAACCCTCTTTTTTGCATATTTGTATCAATCAAAAAAGAATGAGGAGACTTGCGAGAGACAATGATTCATTTATAGGGAAAAATATCAAAACAGGATGTAAAATAATAATAACAACAACTTTTTAGGTAGTTAGACTAAAACGAATGATATTTCAAAGGGTTTAAAAAAAGTATAATAAATAATTACATTAAATATTAGGGATGAACATATTATGAATTGGCACATAATTGAATTTCATATTTAAAAAAAATAACAGTCTTTCTTCTATTTTCATCATGGTTAATAAAGTTATTAATTATATATCATTAAATTGTTGATTGTTATTACTTCTCTCTCTCTCAGTTTTTTTTTGCAATTTACATATACATATAGTGCATTCGGAGAAAGTTTTAAGTGAAAGTGTCCGTCTAGTCTATCATATGTATAAATTTAATTGCAAAATATATAAAAACCATATAATTAATTGTGAAAAAAAACAATATTCAAATTGTTTTGGTGGACTTGGCCAGTATCAAAAAAGCTAAAAAATAAATAAAAGAATGAAAAATCTTGATTCTAGTGAAGAAAAAGAAATCTATTCACAAACAAACAGAAAAATAGCAAAAAGGCTGTGTGCAAACAAGTACATTACAACAACAACTTATTGTATTGATATATTATTATGGGTAATGTTTTCAAATTGGGTATATAAAATAAATAAATATGGTACACAGGTTTAAAAAATAAATAAAATGATAAGATGAAGAAACGGTGTACACGGTATTCTTGTCAAGTGTAAAGAAATCCATTACTGTTGTTATACAATTATGATTATTTTAACTGTTAAATTTGCCATTTACAACTTAAAGCCAACCGGTGGTCATGTTATCTTTTTTTGTCATTCAATCTATTCATTTTTTGTCATTTTCTAGCTTTACATATTATTGGTTAAATTATAATAAATATTTATACATGTTTCTCTTGTTAAATAAGGTGGTAATATATTTTTAGTCGTACAATATAATAATTAAGCATGTTATGATTTGTATTTAAAAATGAGTATACGGTATTTCGTTTCTTGTTTCATTGCATAATTATTTACCGTTGTGTTTTTCTTTCTTTTTTCTTTTATTATAACTTGTGGATTTGATATATAAAAAAATGAAAGCACGGTGATTTAATTACGTGCTATATAGATTGTTGTATGATATGATAAATAGTTAGGTTTTTATTATTATTCTTCTTATTATAAGGATTAGATTTTTGTAAGTGTAACATGTAAGATACTTATGTATATAGTTTGTAAGGTGTCATATGAGTGGAACGTCTATCCGCAAAAAAAACAATGTGTAATTTTTAGATAAAGATGTACACAGAAAGAAATATAAAGCAAAATGTATGTATTTACATATATGTTATTTAACACTACTACAAGTTGAAACTTATAGATTTAAGCTAATTTTTAAAATCATGCTAATTGATATACATTTATTATTTAGGATAATTATGTAATATAATCTAGATGGATATATATATAATATTACTATATGGTATACATATAATATATATTATGATGACGATGATGATTAAAGAGCTTTCTATTCAAGTGAAAATAAAATTAAAAAATTGCGGTAAAAATTGTGATTCATTTTCAAGTTTCTTTTACAACAAAATCTCTGCATTCTCCTGTGAACTGGCCTTTTGGGACACATAAAAAAAGTTCATAAAGTGCAGGATTTTCTTATGATACTACTGGAAATTATGTGGTCGCATAAACAATCGCATTATATGTATTATTATTATTATTATTATTAATGAACTTGTCATAAGAAGAAGAAAAACTTCAAATGAGAAAATTTCTTTGAAAATTGCAAACTTTCCAGTTTTTTTTGGGGCAAAGCATAAAAATTTATTTGGACAAGGATGATGGTGGTAGTGGTGGCAATGTTGATGATGCGACAATTTTTTTTGGTGGAATGTAAGATGTGGGTGACGCCGACATATGTATATCTAGTATACTGAGCCTGGAGAGAAAGAAGAGCAAAATAAGGGAAAGAAGAGGAGCTGAAGTGAGAAGAAGCATGCTACTACTACTACTATTTTTGGTAAGTTGGTGGTTTGTGGTGGTGGTGGTGGTATATTACGATACCATGCTAAGTAAAATATTATGTCATCGTAATAAAAAGCTTTCACGGGGATCAGATGAGCTGGCAGAAAATGGCGATGGAGGAGTGAAATGAATGGTTATTAGTATTTCCAAAGATTATGCTTCCCTTTTTTATACCCTTCACATTTTCTCAAGAGACGGAGAATGAAATGAAGGACTTGACTGA
Organism: Zhuqinia jingwanae; assembly: GCA_027744095.1. Taxonomy (NCBI): domain Eukaryota; kingdom Metazoa; phylum Arthropoda; class Collembola; order Entomobryomorpha; family Paronellidae; genus Zhuqinia; species Zhuqinia jingwanae. The sequence continues at coordinate 7,296 of JAHZNC010005545.1, read as the reverse complement.
ACTCTTGACTGTGTGTGTGTGAGTTGGCGTTATAATTGAGGCATTCCAGAGGAACCGCACTCTACACACACAAACAGGAAGTATAGCAATAATAAGGAATGAACAACACGACAGGGAAAGGAAGAAAGTAAAAATATGATATTCCGGGGCACTCTGACTCAAGTATGTTTGGTTGAACAGAACAGAGATGAAGATGATGATTATGTTGTTGATGATGATGTCCTCTTGCTACGAAAGGAACACACACACACACGTACACATAGCTCGACAACTTCTTGTTGCAATCAAGGGAAGGATATTAAACCCAGTTATTTATTTTAACAGTTTTATGAGCTTCTACCCATTTCCCTAGCAAGTTCCGGTGTAGCATTCTTAGATTTCCCCTTCAAATATAGTGTTTTATTATATAAGCAAGTAAACAAGCAAAGTAGGAGCGATATAATAGTAAACAGAATTGAGTGAAAAGTGGAAAGTAATATACATAGAGACCAAAAGGGTAAATTCCCCAGCTTTCTCCAAGGAGTAAGTTTTTTCTTCAAATTTCCTCTCCTTTTTTTTATTCCTGACCTCTTTGCCTCTGCGTTTTGGAGAACTGGAGAGAAAAAAAACTGCAAGAGAGCTGAGTTGAAATCGTTGACAATTTTCCACCAAATTGAGCACCACTCTTTTTTTTCTTCCTTTCTCATCTCAGGGCAAGGAAACTAATATATTCTTAAGGAATCTGTGCGTGGCGTGTCATGGCACATGTTAGGAAGCACACACAAGACTACTTAAGAAATAACTTGCGATTCTCTAAAAAAATATATATAAAATAGTTTTCCTTTCTCACGAGTTGTGTTTTGTAACAACACAACATACATTCTCGTCGTACTTTTTTTGTTGTTCACGCAGAAAGTATATATGCACCCGTGGGTAAAAATGGAAACGAAAAAGCTGAAGAGGCTGAGATTTTATTTTTCGTCTTGTAGTCTAGTGGGACTGTTTTTGGGGGGAATACTAGATTTTTGGATTAGTGCTTGTGTGCTTTTTACAATAATTACAATGAAATACTTGACTTTGTCTTTGAACAAAAAAAAATCTCGGAGGAATAATATACCTTTATATTCGCCCACCACTGCACCCACACAAATGCTCATGAATTCTTTTCTTTTTTAAAAAGTGTACTGTATACCTATACAGGAAAGATGTATCTGATTTAAATTTCTTGCACAAGCTCAATCATCTGTAAAAGCAATTGTGTAGGTATATGAGAATTTTTTTTGGTCTGCTGCTGGTCTACTTTTTTGACGAAAAAAAAATCATACACCACCACCAACACACTAAACAAACCCAGTAAATAAAATTTACTCTCTCTCTCGCTTTCTGGTTGCATTTCATTGTATATTTGTATGTCTCGACGTGTGTGTTACAATTTCTAGCCATTGAGCCACCCCCTCCTTTTCCATGTTTTCTTGGTTGCGCTTGTAAATTCATGAGGAGAGGAAGAGTATATGACTCGTAAAAATATTACATGTTTTGCCAGTATAGTAGATTACTTGAATGAACCATGAACCTACAAAAGAGTATCCCTACAAACAATAACAACTTTTAGTATTCAAGAAGCGAGAAAAGTATATGTAATTCCCAAAATGTTTCAAGTTATCATGAAAAGTGGAAAAGCCATCAAGTATGCAGTCATTGAAATAAACCCACATCGCCATATATACTACAAAGAGAAAGCTGCGTACTATTATAGGTTAGGTAAGTGTTTCTCTCTACCCTCTCTATATTTTTGGACATTTGGATTTTGTGTAGTTGGGCCACAGAAATGGTCCTTGGGGACCACTTTTTGTACTCTGTAAAATATCCTGTATACATTTTACCTTCACATTATATTCACAATAGTCATAACTAGAAGTACATTTTATGCCATAATATAATAGCCCCATGCATGCATACAATCCAACTTTAAAACATATAAACTTAAACTTGTCCATAAAAAAAATTTAGATTCTCACAGTAACCGTGTAACTGTCATTCCCATTTTCCCTGCCAATGCAATGATGAATGATGATGAAGCAGTCGACTACACACATAGTATCCATTTTGGTTTCAGGTAAGCTTTCTCTTCTGAAAGTGCGAAATGGTAAAAGCGATATTTTCTCTGCTAATTTGGAATTCAACTCAAGTCCTCTCCTCCCATGTACTAGGAACAATAATAACAACAAAGTCAGTAAACACACAGGCATGCAGAGCAGAGAACAGAGAGTTTTTTGGGCTTTTTGCAAACAAACCTTTACACAAAAGCAATAAAAGTGTTAAAAGAACTTTTGAGCTTGAGTAGGACATGAGAAAGTCTAAAGAAAAAATATATGAAAAATATATAAAGCTAAATGCATTTTTACCACACAGGTTTCCTTCATTTTTTTTCTTTTCGTGTTGTCTTTTGCTTTTGCCTGCTTTGCTTTCCAAACAGCAGATTTACTTGGGTCGTCGTCGTCGTCAGTTAGAAAGAAAGTCGATGATGTTGACTCTGACTGAGGGATGAGTTTCCATTACTTACCATATCAATATAACTGGCACCATGTCGTCGGTGTCATCATCCTCATCACAAAAATAATTGGTTAAAGTAAAAAATCGTGTTGAGAAAAGGGAACGCAGTGGCGCCGGGAAGCGGAAAAGGCAGTAAGCCACCACCGAAATCCTCTCATAACCGTTTTCCAAACGACCAGAAATGACAATGATTACAACTAGGATGAGGGAATTATGCGTAATATGTAATGGCCCCTTTACCTCAAACGATCAGAGATTTAAAGAAGAAAGTGCTTCCTTAATGAATATTTGGTGTCATTGTCATCCTCATCAAATCCTCAATGGCAGTGGCAGGGGGAAATGGCACCAGCTGCAACAAAATAGCCGGCAAACTGTGGAAAGTAGAGTTTCAGCATAATAATAACAACAGATTGTCTAGTTTTGGTAGAGTCCGTTCACATTGTTCACCGTAAAAAATATGATTCATAGGTTCAACATTTTCTTCTTGTTATGAAATAATTAAGTTAAATATCCTGCATTATTATTGTAGCTATATTCAAAATGTAATCGCCTTCACCGTAAAATCTTTCCACTTGGTTTTCTTTAAATAATAATATTGTTACATCTACATAATTTACATGGAAGTATTCCCCAGTATATGTTTGAAAACAAATAAGGTCGCCGTACTATATCATTTTTTGTCCTGTTTTGTTATTTACGATTTAAAATGTAATGGATGAATCTACCTGCAATCACGTAAAGGAGGAACGCATCTTCTAATTGCATTTTGCATTGGTACGCATATCCCATATAGTTTGAGTTACCTGTAAAAAGTTGAATCCAGAAAAAGAATGGGAGATTAAAAAATATCGTACAACTTTACAAAGTGGAAGTAATAAAGGCTACACCAGGTAATTTGAGTATTTTATTTTTGTAGGTAACCCAAAGCCAAGCCAATAGGAAAACTGGGAAAAGTAAGTAGTTACTTTTCATCAAGTAAGAAGTATTAAATGAGTGAAGTGGTGAGAGTAAGTCTTATTAAAGTATGGAATCGGACCCAACCAACAACCACCCTACTTTTTAAGGACTGCTTATATATTTTCTTGTGTATACATTCAAATGTACATTTCTTCATCCAGAAAGATGATCTTAAATAAAAGTCTCTACCTTTATATGGCTTACCTACTTTATTTCATCTTTTCTTATTTCTCTTTTCCAAGATTTTTTCTGTTTTTTTTCTCCTTCTCTTATTACTTTACTTACCTGCTTCTGCTTAAAAGATTGGTTGGTCGTCTTCGTCGTCGAGAAGACTGATGAGAATGAGAAGAGAAAAGAGATGAAATGTAAACAGCACCACAGACTAGTCAGCTAACAAAAGCTATATACGACAAAGTTTTTAAGTACAGCTTCATCATCATGACGAGGAACACGAAGCCAATGAATTCACATATAAAAAAAATACTAGGTAGTAGTAAGTAAAAGTAAGCAAAAATATATGAAAAAAAGTATCCAAGGAAATAAAAGGCGATGGCAAGGTAAGCGGCTTTATTTTCTCTTATGCTCATCATCATGATCACTGTGTCTACTCTGCTCTGCTGGTGTAGTAGGTAAAAAAAACGGGGGGGATGATGTTTATTGACGAAGGAAAAAATCCAACTTTTTACTTTGAACGAGGTTTACTCTGAGAAAATGGCAAATGGATATTACTACTCTTGCTACTATTGTGCTTCTCTTTTATTCTTTCACTCTGTCTGTGCTTTGTTCATGTCTTATTATTATTTTTACGATGATCATGGTCATATTTGGTATTGGACCAAGTGCTTTGGTGGTGATGAAGGCAGTAGTAATAATGGTGGGCACTGAAAACTCTACGACACTACATGTGTCCTGCACTTCCTGTATTTTTTTCCAGGTGATGTCTTGCATTATTATTAGTAAGTTATCTAAAATGTGAAGAAAAATAAATTGCGCATTGCTTGCTTTTTCTCTGTCCTGTTTTTTTTTGTGATCAACCCTGCTTTTGTGTTTGTGCGTGCGTGGGTCTCCCTTTCTCTGTTGCTCTCTGATTTATTTTCTTGTTCAAGAGATTCAATGATGAATTACTTTTTTCCTTTCCCCCATCCCACCACCACCACCTTTCCTACGTTTTTTTTCTTTGAGCTCCCACTACCCTGACTCCTGTTTCCTTCCAGGGATAAGGTGTTGTGTTGTTGTGCGTGGGTGGGTGGGTGAACGTAAAAAAAGCGAAAGGAAAAAGGAAATTGTCTCCACGCATTTCCCTTCCGTTTTACACATTCAATTTTGTAAGATGTATTGTGAACACAGGATATCGATGGAACACAGCCCTTGCATGATGATGATGACTATGTGAAGCTGATGAAAGTAATAATGATTCAAAGAAAAATGATGTTACACAACAATGCTGCTGCTACGTACTACTACTTTAGCCAACATCACATCCCCATAAAATTGTATTAGTTACATGGAAAAAAGCTACTTCATGTGGTTCGCTTCATATTTTTTTTAAATGTTCAATTCCGCGTTTTGCACTGTCATCATCATCATTAAAAGTTATATGCTGAGCTTTGAGCTTTATTGCATTACACGAAAAAGAGTGTAAGGTACAAAAAATATATAATAGGATGTGTGCTAAGCAAACGATACCAGGTATAAAAAAATTATACGTCAACGTAGCGTATATAATTTCATGATTTCACGTACATATTTCACTTTCACATACAACGTCTTACAAAACAATTTTACATCGAATTTCATGAATTCAATATTTTCCATTCTTTTTTTCCCTGCTTTACCTTCTTGGGTAGTAGCTTCACAGAAGATGTTGAAAAATACTACACCTTTACGTACTACTGCTGCTGTTTACAGCTTTCTTTTCTATTTTTTTTCTTTTCGGGTTCAATTTCTTTTCTGTTTTCAAATTTGCTTTCACGAGCAGAAGAATATAACGAGCATCTTTAAATAATTGATTTCTCCCTTGACTGCCATTTACTTGGTGATTCTTTATACCTTCTTTTCATGAACTGCCATGTTCGATCTACAATAAAATGTTGTTTTATGGCTGACTACCTACATAGTCCAACTACACACACACACACACACACGGTACTTATAATAATAATGTTCTATTGTTACATGTGTGTATGTTAGATGTTATTGGTGTATGCATATATACAGCTTATATTTTGCGCAAGTCCTTCTTACAATTCCACAGGAGAGCGAGAACAAGAAAAGCGATAGACCGTGTAGGATTGGATATTTCACCTTATCTTATCAAAAACTACACGAGTAATACTAGGATGTTGTTGTTGGAGCAAAATGGGGTATTATTATTACAGTAACGAGCAGATTCACTTGTAGTGCTTTTTCATATAAGTAATCAATTCCGGGAAATGTTCTCTGAAAAGGGAATAAAATGGTGGCAATACTAATAAGAGGAGGAAGAAAAAACTGTATTGAAAATTGTATGAAAAAATATGGCATGTACTATACACATATATAGTATTCTCATTCGCATCACATCCGTCATTTTTTTTGGAAGTTTATATAAAACAAACAATATGACAGGTAGAATGGGAAGCACAGCATAATGGGCAATAAAAATGGAGTAATAAGTTTGGCAATTCAATACAATAATATGAAGAAGGAAATTAATAGAGGAAAAATTGGAGACGGAGTAAATTGGTCTCCGTAATAAAGTTACCAAGAAAAAAAAATGAAAAAACAAGCGAGGCGCAAAATGGAAGACGTAGAAGAAAAAATCGAATAGACGAGGTCTTAACAAAGTACGAAAACAAACTTCCTTCCACCCACGCACACCAATAAGACGTTCATTTCATTATATTTTATTACTATTACCAATAATAAGACGTTTAACATGCAAAAATAATCGCTACACATGCGCATTATGAATGCATGTAAACGTATAACATTTCATTAAATGAGTCATTTATTTTAGTATTCCGAAAAACTGAAAATGAGGTTTGTTTATTAAGAATTTTTGGGTAAATGAATGGTCGTCATCAAAAAAAAGTATGAATAGTTTTCGCCACGTGACAGTATATAACTTTCAGTTAATTACCCCTTTAGAAAATAATGTGACGCTTAATACAGCTGCAATGAAGCATGATATTATGTTGTATAAATGTGAGATGAAAGTAGATATTATAATGGGACGACAGGGACAAACACTTGAAAGCTCTTTGATGGTATCAAAATGAAATCACGGGCTCAACAACTTTGAAGGGTTTATACTAATAATAACAAAATGTAGATAGTCGACATGTATAAAAGGCAAAATAATATGTTATTATTTAAAAAATCGTAGCAGTGATGATAAATGGTATGGTATAACAACAGCAGCAGTAGTAGCAGCAGCAGCAGCAACATCAAAGCCTTTTCATTTTGTTGCCTTTTTTGCTGAGAGAGAACGAGTGTTCTTGTGCAAACGAACATATTATTTATTTTGATGGATCCTTTAAAACGATTAACTGCTTTTTGACACCTTCATCCTTCCTAGCTTACTACATACAACATCATCATCTTCAAAGATTGATTGTGAATCATGTGAAGAGGAACGTGATGTGATGAAGAATGTTTTATCACCACCACCCCTCGCATTCTCATTCTCCCTACGACATACAGTTTTAATTACGTTTCTGTGTACCTTTCCAACTTGCTGACGTTCCATGTCTCTGATGTTTTCATCCCTCTTCCATTCTATCATCATGATCATCATCGTCATACACGTACATAATATGTACATGC
>JAHZNC010005544.1:0-55773 GCA_027744095.1 Zhuqinia jingwanae | reverse complement strand
TAATCTGACATGCTGAGATCGAATATGACATTTTTAAATCACAATTAGTTAATTGTAGTACGAAGGCCATAACTTACTGCCTTACATGGGTTTATTATACTTAAAACGTACATACTTGAAAACATTTCGGTGAGATTTTTTCCCAAAATTATATACTTTCAATATTTATAACATATCCGTAGGAAAGGGACAACAACATTGCCAACAAAAAGGGATCCCATTACACTCTAATAATCATACGTTAATCTGAAGCGTGAAAACACATAGAGAATGCATATCAGAGTTGAGGGTATATAGCTCAATTATATAATTCTTTCAACAGGAAACGAATTTGCAGTTTTGGAGTGGCAAAAAACAAAGTAGATGTAATTATTATGTGTAATGTACGCAGACCAGCTTGCGAATCACTTTGCTAACTTTTTTTAACAGACTCTCTCGCACTCTGTAGTGATCCGACCCTGTAATTTAAACTCCAAACCTAATGTTGACGTAAAGAAAGGGGTTTCCGAAGTTAAACTGTGGGAGTATGTTCAGCAATTTTGATAGGCAATTTTTCATATTAAAATAAATACAAGATACGCTATGCTAAATATTAAAACATTTCTCATAAATTTGGTCATTAACATATCCTTTTCAGGTGCATTTTCAACTTAATTTGTGAGCATTATAATATTCTTAAATAAAAATTCCTTGCAATTTGCAACATGATTCACTAAAAAATGTAACGATAAGTTGGATTCTCACGTTCTAGTGCTATTGGGTATGAGTAAAGTTTTAACGAATGGACCTAGATCAATCTTTATGTCATGAACCTTGCAACAACGTGTTAGGTAGTTATATGTTTTTTCTACGAAAATTCATCTGAACAACCAATAAAATCATTTATGTTTCTGCTACATACTTTTTTGGAAGAACATGATTACCTATATTATGATTACGGTAAGTGACCACTGACCACGCTTTTAAGGTTGACCACATGTTCTCTTTTTATGATGAGTATGTAAAAAACATGTAGAGTTTGATGATGTGTTATTGACGTGAAGAAAACTTTCGGTTATGTCGTTTTGTGCTCTGGAAGAAACTTTTAATTGCAAAAAAAACTTGCCTTTTGTTCAAGTAAAAAACTGGAACTTATCTTCCACTTTTGTTTTTACCTGCACTGAATCAGAGCACGTCATTAGGGCATGAAGTTGGCTGACTGAAAAACAATATACAATTACCACAATGGCCAGGTACGTAAAATGTAAATGACATATTAGTATGGTTTCGGTATGCTGTATACTGACACGAATACCAATTCTCATAGATCAATTCAAACGAGATTATTTTTGTATTTTGTTGTTTTAGCAGTCGTAGATTGCTTTTTAAAAATCGGATCAAACAACTTTGTACAACATGAAAAGCTGAACCAATTCAGTTGTTCAGGTATGCATAATATGTATAATAATAATATCCAAATGAATGCCATTAATCATTACATGTTAGTGGACAATAAAGAAAGTATGCTTTGTACTTTTATAGTTCATCTTATACGCAATAATAAAGTATTTCATCATGCCTAAAACATTACATATGGGCTACAATACTTTTTCATCATTTCAATTGTTGATAATGTTTCTACGCTGTATTTGTTATCGTATATGCATTATTGGTCATATGTATAGGTATGCTCTTTACTGTGGAAAATTTTATCGAGTGCGCACTTTCCCGATACCAGAGAGGTATCGGAAAAATCGGTATCCCTTTTCTACTAGAGGTAATATATGTAAGGGGTCCACTATTGACTATCTTATTTATGTGATCAAGCCGTTTTTTCTGCACACAAAAGCTACCGTTGTGTAACATCAATACTAATTAATAGCAATGCATACAATTAAATTAAAGTAAGAGGACAATATCCCAATAAACTGAAAATAAAATTTTGCCTTCCACTATTAAGTAACTACTTGTTAGTTTATTAGTTCATATTATTTTCGCATTTTGCGTATATGGTTAGTTATAGTTATCTTTCTGAATGTTGTTTCAGAAGAAGCTTTCCAATATATATAATAAAGTAACAATGCTCACCCTATTAAGGACAACAGGGAGGAAGATCCCTGGGACGTGATCCTCATCACATGAATTACATTACTTCTACGATTATTGTAGAAGAGTTTACTGATTCATAAGAAAATTATTTAAAAAAAACAATATTGCATCATTCATTTTTTTAAAGGATAGCTTCAATTTTCCCATTTACGATATTTACGATATTCACAAGTTTTCATTATGCATTACTACATTCGTCACACATACATACTCACGTACCTTAACAAAAAACGTAATGGATATAATTACAAGCAATGCATCATATCATAATTCGTATATTGTTCCTACCTAATTGAAATTCCTAAATTGTGAATCTCATCTTGCTATATATTTCTATAAAAAATTGAAAGGGTAGATTAATTTTATTTGTTATAATCTGCACTTTAATCTTAAGAGGAGTACGATTGTTATCTTTCTAACACGTACTTAAAATACAAAGTAATACTAAGTTTGATCGTGTTGACTCATGCTTTTTTTTGCATTGACCCTAAAGAATGCAATTAGCTTATATCAGTGATCATTATTACTTGCAAAGTAATATTTCAGTTTCATATTTACTTAGACATATTATAATAATTATTATATATGAACACGAGTTTGATGTAATGTTTTTATGTGTTATCTTAAAATACATTACAAGATGGCAGATGGAGCATTTAATGTTCCTATTATATGAATTATTACGATATTTTGAATGAGTTTTTATAGATGAAAAAGATGTGTGCGTACCTATAAAAGCCTCTGCGAAATTTACAGACATATTCGTCAAGACCATCATCACAATCTCGAACACCATCACATACTTTTTCACGTGGAACACATACATCACCGTTCTGGCATCTTAATTCGCCCACTCGGCATGTTCCAGTTCGTCTTGCGGAGGCCCCTGTACATTCGTATATTCAGCTAGGTTTATCATTTTGTTACCTTTTACAATTTACAGCTATATATAAATATATTGTGCATATAACGGACAAAAATTTGTTAACAAATAATCGACGTTTACCTGAAATTCCAGCAGTTATTAGCAAAGCTGCTATTGTCAGTAAATGTGAATGACACTTTACTGCGGGTAGTGGTTGGTGCATTGTCAGTACTTTGTAAATCCTATGTATTTTAATGTTAAAAAAAAGAACAATCACATTTTCACATTTTCACTGTTGTCCGTCCACTTTTTTCACACAAACTTTGAAATCCATCTAAGAAAAAGAATTTCTACTCCTTTATATATTCAAAAAATAATTTGCAGACTGAATTATTCACATTGTATTTGTGGACATAACCTTCATAAACTTAAAGAATTTATACACGCGAACACGAGTATGCGTAATCTACATTTATTTCCGTTTGACTAATGGTTTGTCTATGGGATATTAACCTTCAGTAAAATATTTCCCATGATTCATCAGTGAAAAAATATTAACTCAACAAACCGTAAACTAGTTCAATTTCGATGATATCTGTATAATATGTATCTGCTTTGTGGCTACACGCAAGTCCAATGCCAAATCCAGCGCAGCTTTAACAACTTTTATGCATTCGCCTCCTCAACCCTTTCTTATAATAAATGAGGGACAAAAAGAATTCTACCATTCTCTAAGACCACAAAACCCAGACTGCTCAATACATACCAGTTTTTCGCCTTGTAGTCTAAAAAATCTTCAAAGCCAGTCTTCATCAGAGTTCGGTAGTCTTATTGTAAACTGCAAACGAGCAACCTAACCTGACAATAAAAATGAGCTACTTTTTAGGTACACACTCAACTTTATATGAATCTTTGGAGAGCAAAAAGTGTTGGTAAATTTTTGTATTCCATACTTATCCTAGTATTATTATTGTTATTTTATACATTCATAAATCTGCAGTCTAATTCTGATTGTATGCGTCTGTTGAATGGAATGAAATTGCTTTAAAATGATCACTTGGATAAAACTAAACAGAAGCGCTCCGTGCGGTATTTACATAGCATTCGTTTAATAAAACGTAACTTTAATGTTCAACAATAATTGTTTACGAGCTGCACATCGTTGCATGCTAGCCTCATTCACATTTTTCAATACCAGTATTTTATGCTGCTTCTTACATATGTGCAATAATTCAAGAATAAATAAACGTATCATTGTCTTCACTTCATCATGGTATGATGCATGGAAATGAAAATAATAATAATTGTGGATGGACAGTCAGCCAGCCATTAGTTTGTACGTCAGTCCAAAATGCAGAGAGATGGAAAGTGGCGCAGGAGATACTCCTTCGGTAAGTAAGTACAATTGAAGAGCTTTCATATTATATGCTATCTGAATTGATTGCTAACCTATATGGATATGGTCTTAAATATTACTTGAAGAATAACACAAGGCGAGTTGGGGATGGTGGTAGGTAGTATACCAAAAACATTTATTAGAACAATGTTAACCGCTGCTAACCATATCATTTTACACATGTGGAGCATTGTCGTCACTAAATCAGAGCCAATTAGCGTGAAAAATGAATTTTGACTGAAGCATGAAATTTTCTTTAAGGAACACAGGAATTAATCGAGTTAATTCAAGCTAACCAACAATACAACAACGGAGAAAAACGTCTTTGTTGTGATAGCACAAATCGTTTATTTTGGTTTATCGAATATCATTGAAAAGTATTATTATTATTATGAGAAGGTCTTGATGAAAATGATGATGGTCTTCTTCCGTATGCCAAATTTATGCGAATGCGGTTTGTGGATTTTTTTTGCGTTACCAATAGTCATCAAACCATCCATGCATATTTGTGTATGATTTTATACCTACTAATAGTATGTATGTAATTGAGAGTTCCACTGAGCTTTCATTCTGGCAATAAAATGGCTTGTTGTTGTTTATTGACCATATAACGTTCTTACGCAAGCAAATATGACAACTCATGTCAATAATAATTTAATAATAATAAAGATAATTATTGTCTTTTTAGTGGCAGTAGTATAGAAAACGGCATGCTGTCAATTCCAAGGTTTTTCCAAGTTCAAGTCATTAGCTGGCTGTACTAGATATTGGTAATTGGGAAATTAAAAATACAATTGTATTTGGATTAAATTTTAAATATACGCGGTTTATTTTTAAATATTCAAAGTTTAAAATCTAAAGTAACGTTCATTTTTGCTACTTTCTGCAACAATATGTGTTTATTTTTTGCATTGCGCGTTCTTTGTTTTTAAGATCCAGTTTGCATTTCGTTCGTTAGTAGGACTGTATTTTAAACAAAGAAATTAATGGGGGTTGTGGACTAAAAATGCCAATCAAGTCTATATAGGGCCGTTTTTTATAAAGAATCGTAAATTCACAGTTCATTTATCAAATTTATTTTCGTTCGAAAATATATTATCTCTTAAGTATTCAATTACTCTATTGACAAATATTGATCCTCCTAAGTAAATAAATACTAAAAAGTCAAAAATTCGTCCGTGTTCTATACGCGAATATGGTCATAGTACACCAATAATGGTTGAAGTGCCCAGCGTACAAATATAATATGAAATACAATTTATCGTAATTATAATTAACATCCCCTAATATTATAATGCCTCAATGCAAATAAATATAACAGCGACATAAACATTTCTTGATTGCTTACGAATTTAATCATAAAACATTACAAACTCTTACAAAATCGCTATATCATATTGTGTTTAAGATTGAGTTGAACATAATTATTGTAGGTTTACGACGATTACCACGGAGGAAATGAAACCAATAATAATTATTGTTTCGGGGTCTAATGTAAAATTCAAAACCGAAACCACAGATGATGATGATAAATTAGCTATATATACATATCATCAACACAACAACCTGATTATGTTGAGTCCATTGGCGTAAATAGTACATGAAAGTAACATTGAGAAGTCGGTCTTATAATAGGCACGTTCAAATTTGCAAACTTTTCAGTTAAGATTATACACAAAGATGTAAAAATTATCTAAGCTATATCATAACCATGTTGTATTCTTGATGTACTTTCTTGCCAAATCAATACCAACTTGGTCAATTAATACTAATTTACTTTATACACAACGTGTCTTATAGTTATGACTAAATATAAGTAAATTTCAGAGAAAGTAGTCGGGTTGAGGCTTTTTCGCGGGAACGCCCCTGCTTTCCTGAGGGGCGGCTTCAAAAATAATGAATTCTCTAGAGAGATGCTCATCCAATTCCAGTATAGCAGCCACATTTCCACATCTACAAATGAGAGGACAAATACCCATATCAATAGTAAAGTTAAATAATAATTAGTCATGAGTTCCACATGGGTGTACTTTGTAGAAATAATCAATTAATCACAACACAGCTTACCGGTAGCAGTAATTTGGAGCAGACCATACGGTTAACACAGTATCATTAAAATGCCATTTGTAACCTTCCATTACCAACTGGTGGGCCCGGCATATCATATCCACATCATTAGCGGCATTAAATTGTGCAACAACATCTGATCCAAAAAGGTAACCGGCTCCACGTGGGCTTACACCCCATCCAGTGGTATCTAATTAAAGCAAACGAAATGATATCTTACTCCATTCTCAACAAAAAAACATTGGTACTGTAAAGTTGCTGTGCAAAGAATGTATGAGAGTTAACTGTACTGCGTCAGTTAAATGTTAAAACAGGCAGCAATGGGCTCTCACTGGCGATTAATATTCCTGGTTTATTTTTAATTTTTTGAATCACAAGTTAGAAAAACTTGCACTTCAATCTCTCCAGGAACTCGACACAGTTAAATTTTTTTTAAAGTTAATACGACAAATAATAAAATTCTAGTTAATTCTAGACCGCATAAAGCCATTCGGTTCACGATTCCGACTAATCCCGAGCAATGCATGTTCGTAAATGACGGAGGCAAGCAAATGACGTATCTATGAATAATTTAAAACAAAATACAACGAAGAATTTTACCTTCGGGGTCTGACCAAAGAAGGTCACACATTGGGCCATCATGTGGTACCTCTTGTTTCCTATCAATTGCTCGGATCTGATCCAAGGTTTGAATAGAGGGTGATAGCCCACCATGAACACCGAAAATCTGCAAATAGTTAGTTTTAGTTACAAGTTACAATGTTATTGAAATGTTGAGGTAATATTTAATTACTTGCTTGAATGTGTATCGATAAAACGATGTTTCAGGTGAACTAGAAATAAAATAGTTATCTATAACCTAGACGTATACTTACTTTGCCATCAATTATTGCTGAAAGCGACAAGTAATCAAATATTTCAGTGCAGTATCGCCACACGGTAATTGATCCATATTTTCTTAGGCATTCATCATAAAATCCATATACTTGAGTAATTTGTCTAGATTCATGGTTTCCTCTTATCAATGTGATTCTATCAGGATATCGTACCTTAAAAAAGTAAAAATCAAGTATTAGCGCATCTTTAATAATTGAAGCAGAATTATGAATTTTGTTATAAATGAACCAAATATATATTGCCGTTACTTTTAATGCTAAAAGTAATAAAAACGTTTCCACAGAGTAAAATCCGCGGTCTACAAAGTCACCTAAAAATAAATAATTCGTTTCCGGTACATCTCCGCCAACTTTGAAAAGTTCCTTCAGGTCATAAAACTGTCCGTGGATATCACCACACACCTAAAAATAAAAGAAATGTTAAGGTATTGAATGTCAACCTCTTTTCACAAAAATGATATATTTAATAATTTTAGTTAACGAGTGACGTGGACTAAAGAAATATATAATACACTTTTCATTTCTTACCGTTACTGGAGAATCCACTCTCTGGACATTAGACTCCTCCACCAGTATTTCTCGGGCTTTCGCACAAAGAGCTTTGACTTCCGATTCTTTAATGACTTCACATCTTTTCAGCTGCTCAATTTGCCTATCCAAATCGGCTGTACTAGATGGCATCTTGTAACGTAACAAGCCTTTTTGAATAAGCTTTACAAAAGGCTATGTTGAGATCTCTGGATACCTCCAACCACACTTCCCTTATTCCAGGATTGCCTTTACGCAGAAATTATATCTGTTTAAATTATTATATAATGAAGAAAATTAATATATAAAACAAAATCTTTACACACCTTACAAATTACTAGTTTCAACAGGAATATATTTTTGCTAATAAATTGATCACAGGTTGTAAGCCACACTTCCTCAACTTTAAATCAAATTGTATAGCTAACTTTCAAAATACTTTAATCGCCGTATAATGTACTCTTAAAATACAATTTTATTTCAAAACAGGAAGAACCTTTCTTTTGGAATTAAGGAAATAAACAATAGGCAAGGCTCAAGCCATGCTTTTTTGCAGTTATTACAAAAAAATACAACTTTCTAAACCAATCAAAATCAAAAGTTAACCAAAGTTCCTGATTAATAACCACTGATACATTAATGTACTTATTGGCCTTTGAAAATGCTTGCTACGATAAGTGGCTTGTTGTTGTTGGTTTATCTAACCACCACTTGTTAACCTATATGTATATTATACTTAACATTACCACACCACCGCTGATGATGATTATTACTACTCTTTTACAAAATACACAAAGTCGTGTATTTACCTACCATTAATTTATCATATTGGCAATATAAAAGTGATCGTTAGTGCGAATACATAAAAAATAAAGAAATGACTGGCGCTTCAATTTATTATTCTAAAATCAAATCTAAAATTCGCACTCTCCCATCATCACACATGTCAGCCAGTACAACGTGTAGATTACTATAGATAGATCAAAATAGACCACATTAAAAAGAAAACCTTTTTTTAAATGTTCTACAAACTCATAGAGCGGAGCGTAAGAATTTAATAGTTATTAAATCTATTCTTTACGAAATCTACGCACTAGCATATAGCCTCGGCGTTATTATATTTAAATATATACTATCTGTGTGCATTTTTTTTAAATGATGATATTATTTTTCTGGTGTAAATAATAACGTGCAATCAAAATTACTATTTCACACTTACGTTTTTAATGAAGAAAAACAATGTTGATTTATGGTTTTATCAGACTTGCAGCGTAATTTTTACCATTGAATTGGATTGAGATATGAGCACTTGTACAATAATGGATGGCTATATATGTGTAAGTTCCGAGTACCGACCGACCGACCGATATGATAATGGAATATTGAATATAGCTTTCAAACAAAAAAAAGGCTCTTCAAGCTATCTTTCCTATTCTATTTTCCGTCTTGTTTCGTTTGAATGCACGCACAACACAACATTTTTATAACGCGGACGAATGGGTAAAGTAGTACAAAACACAACTACGTAGACAAGCATACATACAAATACACGAATTGCATTTACGCATTGAATTTCATGTTGACTCATATCATCGTCATCATCATATCGTACGATAGCCGATGCTCCCTCGTCGTTTTAAACCATAAATCCTACTGTCCTGCCATGTAATCTACGGACGTAATATTCCATACATCTGTAGATTCCCTTCCATAATTCCATAATGTGGAATGTACACTGCGCTACTACGTACACTACAAGATGCGGTTTTAACTTTTAATTTAACAAAGCAATGTTACAACCAACATATATACAACTATACAGATCTGTATATGTATATGAAACTATATAACTAATTTCCCAACTCCCTGTCTTGTGTACATATATATGCTCACAATAATTCACTCTTATTATAATGTTCTATATCTATCAAGTAACGTAGCATAGGTAAGTGTTTTTGTAACAACCGTATATTTTTTGTACAATAGTTCTTTGTTATCCTATCCTTAGATACACAATTTACAACAGCTTCTGTTTTACCTTTTGAGAGCCTATTCTTTGTATTCAGCAAACCTTCGTGTGTAAATTTAGGATGAGCAAAGAATTCAAAAACTCATGATGATGAATAGATAAACGATATTATGTGTATTATTGTAGATGTGTAGAATATTGTGTGAAGTTTTTATTCCATTTGTGGATACTATTCGTTAAAAATCTTTTGCTTTACATGTGTTAATTGGTACCCCGCTCTTCTTCTGAAGCATTTTTCTCTCTAGATTTATCAATACACCATCGTCGCCACCATACACAGCCATGAGCAGAGGGAAATGGTGATGGATGGCATTTACTGTTCATTTAAGATTTATCGGTTTTTCTTTTATGTTGAGCCGCTTGTCAGTTAGTTTTACGTCAAGAGACTCTCTTGAAGAGAGCGCCACATTCTCAAAAGCACGCTATAATATTAAAGTATATTATGCACATTTTATTATCGTGAAATTAAACCACCATTTTATTTAAATTTTCAAGATTTTTCACCCAAAGTTATGTATAGGGTTTATGACTATAGTATACGTATATAAGTGTCTGTCCTTTTTTTAATGCGGCGCCATTGCCTATTATATTTATCTTATTGCCATGCTAAGATACTGCTAACGCTAAAACCACTCTCCGACTCAAATGATTTATTTTTTATTTAAGCATTTTTAACAAAGTGGGTAACCTTTGTAACACTATTATCACGTTGTGTTATGATAATTTGTTTAAAGAAATCCAGATGGGAAGTTGCAAGATTTGTTGAGTGCGATATTTTGTTCTCAACAAAATATCACTTTTTAAATGCCCGCATTAATTGATAAACATTACTTAATTGCCAGCTTCAGATAAGTAATACCGAAGTAATCACGTTTTCAAATAAAACTGTTTCTTAAAATGAAATTACAAACACACATTTTCATTGGTAAATTAATGCTTATGACAATGAATTTTACTAAATGTATACTTTTTCATTAATTGTTCTTGAATATCTGTATATGATTTGGGGCAATGTGACAAATATCGAAGAGAAGACCTACATACATACATTTATTGTATAAAAACTTTGAAGATCAAAGTTTGTAGTTTGTATTGTAATATTTAAGAATTTATTCAATCTTCCACACTTTTTAAAATTTAAATTTTGCATTGTCAAGACTTGAGTACATTTTTGATTCAGAGTCGTCCGGAGGCGGAAAGAGGAAATGACGAATCGCGTCATCCACATATCCATTCATCAATTCTTCTACTCCACTTATAGGGGACGGATTTGATTTGTTATGATGGGCGTTTTGTTTGTGATTTTTTGAAAAACAAGCACTTAACATCTCTTTTGTTCGCCACACACATTTGTCAGTTTATCATGATAAAGTTTCCTCTAGATTGCATTATTATTATGATATATAGCACTTTAAAATGAATCTCACTCCGACTACCAAAACATTCGTTACGGATGGCTTCTGTGGAACTATTGTGAAACCCTACTTGACGATTTTTCAAAACAAGTCCATTTATGTCCTAAAAAAATAGGAATTATTATTCACGGAATATTATAGGTATATCACTCCCAATAGTGTGGCATTTATGACATACAATAATACCTACATGTATATATGTATGATGTACAAAATAAGGTTGGCCACAACCATTCGCGTCCTATCACTATTATCGTTTATGGTTTGTTGGAATACCAAAATTGTAAAGTAGGAAGAGGGGAAAAATCGGGGTTTTGGAAGGGGTGAACTCAATGCACAATAGTCTAAAAGCTCACGAACACGAGCACAGCTCCGGTTTCACAAAAATGCTTTTATGTATCAGATACCATTCGTCCTATATTATATACATACATATTGCTTTCTTGTGTTTGTGTACTTAAGCTAAAGCTTATAAACACGTAAAGCCATTTGGACTTTTTTCCTTCCTTTTTTATCCTTCCGTATTCATACTTGTTCCTATTATATTATTAAAATGTTTCATTACATTCACTCAGTTCAGATACAACGCTTAGAGCGTATACTATAATATAATCAAAAAGCATTAAAGATATAGTGTGGAAATTTATAATAAGTTGTTAGCATGTATACTGAAACTTACGCACTTTTATTCCAATTCTTCTATCTTTTTGGGTTATTCCCTTTTCCAGAAGAAATACACATGTACCATATAAAAATGAATTAAATGAATATATATCTTGCATATTATAAAAGCATAAACCAACATGCTGGAGAACACGTATTTTCATGGTTTTCTCTCTCACTTTTTCTGACTTGATGCTTCTATGACGTGCCTCCCCATACTCCGGGTTTTTATAACCTCGGAGAAAGAAGCTGTTTATATTCCAACAATGTACAAAAACAGAAATATTTTGTGTGCTTGGTCCCGTCCTTTACTCATCTACAGACAAATGGCATTATATACACGAAATCCCAATACTTAACTTGCACACCTATATGTACATATATTTTATATGGTCATTCCACATTCATTCCACAACATTGACAGAAGGGGTTGAGATGGTGCCAACAACTACCAAACACAACAAACTGTTATTGCTTGCACCAGTGTGAGCTTGGAAATGTAAGTGATGTCATTGTCGGTCTCTCAAATAGATTGGAAAATAAGTGGAATATAAGTTTTATCTTTTTATTTACATGTATTTACTCCATTCAGCCCTTTGTTTTGTGAGTAAACTTTTCGTGTGTAAAGTCAGTGATAATACAGTAATAACAAACCTGGTGTTCCAAATTGTTGAATTACATAAATTACTTAGTAATTCACACATATACATACCGTTTAATCCAAAATAGGAATCTGGCTACCACAATTGGCGATTAATCATTGCGAGAAAATTTTATTTGAGACCATAGATATATATCCGACCGAATAAGTAACACATCTAGCTGACCACTTGGTTGGTTTAATGATTAATTAAATCTTGTGTGTGTATCTGACGCTCGCTTTTCTCATTTCCAAGTAAAACTTGCCTTCTAAAACACGGGATGTTGCGGTGTACGTATTAATAGTAGCCAGTTATATATTTATTCAACGGTATAATGATTGAGGCTCGAGGGATATCAAAATAACTTGTACAGCATAATGATATTCAATAAAATTCTTATATCAATTCTCATCATCCGCATTTCGTACTCATTTGAACGGATCTGATTTGCAAATTTTGAAAAAACACCGATACCCCATCATCATAACCTAATCGATTCTAGGTATTTACATGCAAGTTTTATAAATATACGACCCTAAATAACGTGACTCAATATATGTATTAGCTCGCAAGCAAGTCCTGTTCTGCTGCGAGAAAATCACGAAACAAAAATGTCCTTGGGTAAATCATTACGTTGTACTTATTTCGCATGAATGGTACGAACTTTACAAACATTGAATTTCCAAAGACCAGTGCTACTGTTTACCACTTACAATCAAACCATGAAAACTTGTTTTAATGAGTTCTTGGAAATGACGATGCTAAATTAGCATTGCTAATATACAAAAATATAATGTGCAAATATTATTTCTGCTCTGTGCAAAAGAGTAGTGGGATTGTAAGAAGCGAGTACCGATTTTCCAGCAGTGAGGCACAGATTCACTCGCACTTCGTCATCAGTCCAGAAACAAACCAAGAACTGTAACATAACATTGGCATATATGTAGTCATTGTGAGAGAGTATAATATAGAATAGCGTACTGACTACCATCATTTATTCATATTATGAGCATGGTTGATAGTTTTGACAATATGTCATTTATGTTTCCATTCTATAACGTGAAGTGAAGCTAAAAAGTTACAACAACGCTAATACACATATACCTACAGAATAACTGCCTGGGGAAGTAGTTGTAGGCTACGACAACAACAACAAACGAATACTATATACTGTTGAAAGGAAACAATTTTTTTTACTGTGCAAGGCATTGCAATTTGCGACTTAATATTCCGGGCCGGTGGTGGTGACTGTATATTATGTTGTGAATGTGTAAGCAGCAAAAACAGAGATATGTGTAGAAAATTGAGTATTAAAGTTTGAGCTATTTGTGTCGTACTTCCGAAATGTACTGATGTGTGCTTGAGTGCAAATATTCGAGCAAATGTAGTGCGATTGCAATCTACAACATGTAATGAAGCAATTTTGTGTTTTTCTACTTGTTAGACTTAGTTGAATGAAGGCTGTCATGTGGTGCACAAAAATAGCAGAGCACCTGTGGGAGTGGACGGATATATTTAACAAAAAAAATGGAAACTGCTTTGCGCATCAATGTAATACCTACGTAGCTCAAAATCGTACAGTTTAGTGTCATTCCTTTCCGGGGAGTAGCTCCAGACAGTTTAGTGTGATACGCGCCGCTTGTCTGCGTTGTTTGTGGAAAAAGTTGACCAACCTATAACTTTCTCTGCCTTGCCCTTCATCAAATCTTGAGATACATTACGTACATTGGTATTTGATTGAAGTGATAACATCGAGTGGTGACAACAACAAGAAGCTCACATCTCATTTACATAAACTAATTGACAGGATGTTTGAGTTGATTTGAACTAGGGTTTGCAACTCTAGTTGAGTGAAATTGGCTTTACTTGCCAGCTATTATCCAGCGTTCCTGTACATTATTTAACAGCAATATAAAGCATAAAGTGACAACAATTGGAAGCGTATAGCACTCTCTTTAGTGTGTGGATGTTAAAAAATCCCGTGTTTACATAAAAAGGAGGAACGAAAGAAGGAATTCCTAATTTGTCAACCACAAGTGTCTTAAATCTTTTGACTGTGATCACTCCTATTCAGCGAGATGGGGAACATACATACCGTGGGGCCTAATGAAGCCCTCATTGTTTCAGGTGACAAAACTTTTTCATTTGTAATATTTTTAAATTAAAATACCATTATCCAAATTCCTTTTAAATGCCGAGTCTATAGGAAAGATGGAATTTTATAACATGTTTGTATATCAATATCAAGTTTGACATGCACACATGCAACCAGAGGTATTTTATTTCAATAGATACTATTTGCAAACTGATAAACTATGCTTACGTGGATTGTTTCATGTTTCATTGCTTACATCTCTCACAAAGCAATTATACATACAAAGCAAACAAAAATATTAAAAACTACACAGATTTATCATAAATGTACTGCCATTATTCCATAATAATTTGTTTCAAGAGTTCATGAGAAAAAAATAAAAGCTTGTATATACAGGTTTACAATAATAAAAATATTGATTAGATCATTTTTTGGGTGGTAATGTAAATATATTTTTTACGACCCAAGCTTTCTCAGAATATACGTACATATGTACATGTGTGATTTGCGTCAGGCAGGAATGAAAACATCACATGGCTATGAATGCATTGTGTTGTTTCAGTTTCCGTTTTTATTAAACTCTACGTTATAATAAGAATACGTTACCGGCACAGGCCAACAACTCTATATATATGTAAAAGACAGTCAAGCAAGCTTTTTTTAAATGATGATTTTTTTCAGGCAATGTTGAATGTGTATTACTGTATTACTTGGTCGTGTTGATTCTGCTGAGCATTAATAGTGTAAGTAGTTAGATCTTAAAACACGCACTTCCAATGTTCCAATCAGACATGCAGTCCAAAGTAATAATTATTTTATATATAAAAATGTAAAACAGCAGAAATACACTTGGTAAAAGGGGGTTTATGCTTGCTCGCTTACGTTTATGCCATTTTATATGTAAACTGTGGAAGAAGCTCTTTGGAATATTGATGGACAGCCAGCCAGGGTGCGTGTTATAATTCGATTTTCCGATAAATATTGTATAAGCGTGTTTTGTAGCAGGCTTCAGGTTTCCAATCGTCAGGAAAGCAAAGTGAGCATTATATAAGAGAGCTCTTCATCCAATAATATTACGTGTGCTTGCTTCTCAAGAACTGGTCGCATGATTCATAAAAATGAGAAAGTATCATGGTATTATTATTACTTTGCATTATAATTTCCTCTCCAACCTCCAACCCTAAAGAAGTTTGTGCATGTGTAGTTTGCTACTTGGTCGTTTGTTTCATATTTATTATTATGATATTGATAAATGTCACGAGTTTTATTTCCATCATATCAGGAAGAAAACTATTGAACCTTCATTGCACACAAAATATTATTGAGCAACAATCATGTATTATATTAAAAATGGTATAACGCGTAAGCTATAACTGCTTGGTCAAAAATATCCAAACATGTCACATATTGGTTTTTAAAAATTTGTAGGTTGGTTAGAGTAATATTAAGTAATAGGGTTTAGCTACATAAATCTGATTCCCTTAAATACACGAATAAAATAAGATAATATATAATATCGCGAGTACGCAAGTAGTACCAACAACAAAGTATAAAATTCTAAATGAATGCATTTTTGAAACATTATTGAAATCGTTTGTTGTACACAATATATAAGTACCGGAAAGTCACCTGAAGACACTTAAACATAATTTAGCCTTTTATTTACATACGTATGTGTGTGTGAGTTATTAGTCAATAATAAACAACACACTGAAACAAAAACAATAAATGAAGGAATCTTACTAAAATATTGGTCACTTTTATAAATTTGTAAACAGTAGTTAATGAAGTTGGCTAGCACTATAAAGTTTTTAGTAAATTATTCACAAACATTAAAAATAATATGACACTTTAACATCAGTCACTGTATACTTTTTTGCATTGCAGGATTTCTATATTCTTAATAAATATTGCATAGCTTTTAATTATGATATCTGGGGGGTTGTACAGGTGTTGTTGGTTCTTCCCAATCTTCTTTTATCATATCGCTGGCCTTTTCCCCTATCATTATTGTGGGCGAATTTGTATTCCCGGAAACAACATTTGGCATGATTGAAGCATCTACGACGCGAAGGTTTGATACGCCGTAAACACGCAGTCTTGGATCGACAACGGCCTCTGGATCCGTTGCAGGTCCCATTTTGGCCGTTCCACAATGATGATATATTGTAACTGTGTAATGACTGTATAAAAAAACATGTTCACTATTAATAGTAATGATTTAGACATTGAGCACATGTTTTATGTTAAAGAAAACGTATAAAAATGTTTACCGAATGGCACATTCCCAGTATGCATCACTCCAAGGTTCCAGATGCGTGCATCCTGGCATCATATGAGGATTGAGTCTTGAATTCAACCTCTGAAATGCTTTAGTCTGGCTCATGGATACAGCTAGTTTTACACCCTCCACCAAAATTTTAGCATCGCGGTCATCTGAAAAGAAAGCGTGTAAATAACGTTATTTGTTTCAACATGATTTTTCCGATAATTCAAAAAAACATGACATCTTTATATTAAATTTTTTTAGGGAATCAGTACAAAATTTAAATACTTACCAAGCATATAATTAGGGTAAATTAGAACTTTATGGAAAGGGTTTCTGGAGCGTAGTTTCAAATAGCCTTTGCTATACGGTCGCAGTATCATTGGAATTACTGACCAGGTGTCACGGTACTCAATAGGTTTGAACATTGCATCGTACACTCTCTGAGAAATCCCATGAGCTTTTTTAATCTGCCTCCCCTCGTCCGATGAAGCCCTACGTAATAAACAAAAAAGTGAAACCTATGTAATTACTATGCATGAAACAAGAGTTGCAGGATTCCTATTCAATGTAATGTTGTTTTTCTTTCTTTTTTTATGTTGAAAGGGAGATTCCAACTATTCTAAGATTGTATACTATACTATCGGTTAAAAATGCAGACATTTTGTTTTTTTAATACTTACGATCCAGCGATGAAGTGAAACTCAATGTCAGGAAAGTCGTCGGATGCATTTGCATATTTCGTATTGACCCATGCTACTCCCTCAACCCCACCTAGTATTGTTAATGGCCCCTTTCCATATAATGTATATTGAATTACTGACGCTAAATTTTCATAACGAGACTGAATCATGGACACTGGTTGATCGACTAGAAATACTAAACCACCAAACCCAATATGGTCTTGCAGGTTTTTCCCCACAGGTGCATCCTGTCAATAAAAAAGAAACATTTAATGAAAGATTATCTCGGGGATTAAATGTATATATACTGAAGGAAAATTGTTATAAATCTAACTTTGACTAGTGGAATGCCCATTTCCGCAAGATGAGGAGCAGGGCCAATACCAGATAACATTAATAACTGTGGACTATTTAGAGCTCCACTTGATAGTATAACTTCTCGTCTGGCGAACACGTTATACACTTTTCCTTCCCGTTTAAATTGCACCCCGTAGGCTTCATTTCTCTGATTAATAAGGACTTTCATGGCGTGTGAATTCATTGCAATGTGCAAGTTTGGTCGATTTCTCACAGGCCTCAAAAATGCCTACAAAAAACAAATTGAGGATATTTGAGTTTATTTATTGCCCCTAAAAATACACCGTTATTTTTCTGTTGTACAATGATTGCTTACTTTGGCTGCACTACATCGCGAACCTCGTCGAATTGTACCTTGAGCTATCATGAACCCTGCCTGATATTCCCCGTTCCCATCTCTATTGTCATATCCCATCTCCACACCTGCTTCAATAAATGTAGCTGCTAATGGCGTCCTCCATGGCGCTTCCTGAACGGTCAAATAACCCCCGGAAGAGTGATAATTAGTTTGAGCTAAATAAGGATTCCTATTATCTTCTGATTTCTAAAAAAAGGAAAAGAAAAATGCATCATTTAAAGTTATGTGCTCTTGAAAAATGCTTTTACAGTATAAAACCGGTATATACTCACCTTAAAATATCTTAAAACATTATCATATCCCCAACCCTGATTTCCCATTGCCTCCCACGAATCGTAGTCTCTCCTATTTCCGCGTACATACAGCATATAGTTAAGCACAGAAGAGCCTCCAAGTACTTTACCCCTAGGCCAGTTACATCTACCATCTAAAAATTCAAAATAATTTGTTCATTTCATGAATTTATTTTGAATAAAAATGTACGTAAATTTAAAACATTTGTGTCTGCTAATTACTCACCTACTAAACCTAGACATGCTGTAGGCTGTGGCTCCGTTTTGAACTGCCAGTCTAAATTAGCTGAAAATGTGAAAATATATATAATCAGTGGAAATTATTTATTCAGTACACGTATATGCCTAAAAAAAAGAAGCCTAACATTAGTGAAGGGAAACTACTTTTAATTTACTTAATTGAAGGTAGGCTGCGACAGCTGGAACGTCAGAAATTTCATTTTCATCTCCCCCAGCTTCTAACAAGAGAACCTTCCAATGTGGAATTTCACTTAATCTGTTCGCTAACACTGAGCCTGCACTTCCCGATCCGACGACGATAAAGTCGTACCTATAAAATGATATTATTATTATATCCCAACGCAATTTCTTTCCTTGCTCTTTTTTAATATTTTCCTTCTTCATTTTTTAATATAATTTAAAAAAAAGTATGATGATTACTCAGCGTCCAAGGAGCGGGCGTTTCTGGGATGAGATTCAGGATCTATAGAATCATATCTCATGTAGCCCATCATTCCCATAATGATGGGCACCATCCATAGTCCTGCTGTGAGGACTCCGGCGGTGGCCAACACTGCCATGATTCATACTGTTTACTCCATTATGAACTGCCTGCAAATTGAAAGGGGAAACAAGAGTTATACACATATTAAATGTCATCTCATTTTTTTAAATAAATACAATGAAAAACAGGAGTACAATAATGTCAAACGTGGAAATACATTTTGTTGTGTAATGCAGTAAAATGCTATACCGTCACGGTTGGTAAAACTGTCAACAGAGAATAACACGCACTCGATCTACCGAATCGGTAGTACCGATGGACTGCCGTTCAGTTAATGCAAATCAGTTTAAATATTAAAAAATGTGCTACGCCACAACCCTTTTTTACGCCACACAACAATTATAGTATCGCTGTGAACTAATATTAATCACTGACACATCCAATACGTATAATAGACATTCACTAAATGATTGGGCTTACATATTGCTTATTCTATGTATATTATGTTATCTGCACGTTTTGTAAAACATCATATAAAGTACCGTTGTTGCATAAACAGGATGAAATTAAATCCGTATTACTTAACGGGTCGTTTAAAAAACATGCATAAAACTTTCATGAACTTGGCTCCCTACATTCAAAGTTTAAAAGTTTCAATTTAGATATCTTGAATACAGAATCTAACTAAGAAAATGCATAGAAAAAATATACATTACGTATCTTTGCTATCATCCACAGTACCTTAAAAATCCTAACCTGGTACGCTAATACTATACTACATATGATATGTAGGTGTAATGTGTAGAGTTTAGTGAATGCTTATACCATTACCGAAACAACAATTTGCTAACAGTGCGTGTAGTACTAAATACTGGAAGATGCCAAGATTTTATACTTTATTTCTCTAATACACAATATAATGTATGTTTGGTGTGCTAAAACACCTAATCAGAACATTTGGCCCAGCACTGTTCGATGTGAAACTATGCTTTTTGGGGAACCTTGAACTATATACTATAAAGTATCCCTTGACCTTGTCTTAAGTGCTTCCTGGATCCTCCTGGATAAAAGAATACAACTAAGCACACGAGTCAATAACCTTCCTTTGTTGGTGACGCGTTCTTCTGAGCTGATTGTGTTGCTTCAGAAAGATTCTTTTAAAAGGATCTTTGCTTGCTTTCTGCTAAATCATTGTGCAATCGTGTATGTAATATAGTGTAGTGTGTATTTATCTCGTTTGTAATTCATAATACCAACGTAGGTAGTAGTGTATTCTTTGCAAACAAATAAAAGAGAAAGCGTAATCATATTACACAATATGGATTACATGCTGGCGACAGCGACACGGCTACTTATGAAATCAGTATTGATCCTATTGTTCATTTCTCATGTCGAAAGGTTGATTTGGCGCATCAAACAATTAAATCTGCTGGAACGTTTTTGTAACAACTAGCTATGCATGTCCTCGTGTGTGAAACCGACCTTTTGTTTAATTTTGCGAACTAAATTTATACCTACGTGAAATAGTTTTCTGATCACGAGTTAAAAACGACAAACAGCATACTAGGAGGAAAGTAACTATACAATTAAATTAAATTTTTTATATACCTTTGTGAAAGCTATCCACTCCATAAACAAAATACCATAATACTCCAGTAATATGTATTTAGGGTGGGGGTTTTAAACTAATTACTACACAACACTTGAAACTTGTTGTTTCACCTGTGAAAACTTATTAAATTCTAATTCAATGATTTTATTTAATCCTTGTATTTCCGCCGATATCAAATTCACAAATTTCACGTGTGCTCATTGTCAAAATTCTTTTGTAATAATGGTGCAACACATAAAAATCATTTGAAGTCAACATGCTTATAACGTCTGAATAATCATAATTATCGCTTTCAATCTCAATCATTCTTGCAAAAGGTCTACGTTGAGCTCACGACCGGAATTTCAATTGCAAAGTGCATAGTGCTATTAGCTCACAACAAGAGACAGGAACAAGGCACAAGAACACAACTCCTTTCACTTTCATTTGGCACATTTTATGCACGTCATCGGCTCGGCTGAATATGCCATGGACACTTTTTTAATTCACTCTCGTCAAACACACTCACATCAGTGTTTTATCATGCAAAACCACGTGCAGTTTCAAAATACTTCTTCTTAATACCACTCTCACAATTAATATATATATAATTTATTGGAACACTACATAGTGCATAATAACCGAAAGTACCGGTGGGTGGATCCCAAAACTCACACGATATATGTAGGTATATTATATATGTTTTGTGCAAACAGGTTTGCACATTTATGAATATTATACGAAACGGGCTATGTTGCACTATTCACAGGACACTTGAAAATCGCATTGCAAAAAGATACGTCGTCCGTCGTGTGGTCGACAGTGATCGGGGTCAGTGAGTCAAGCGAGTGAGGTGAAAAGGAAAACTAAGAAATTTTGGGTCGTTTCTTCTTTTCTTTGCCTAGAGTTTCATTCATCTTTAGTCTGTTGTTTGTTGGACTCACTGAAGAAGATAGTGAGAATTGCATGCATGCAAATGTGTGTATATATATACATTAAATGTATATTAATGAAGATGAAGATTGAAGATGACTGTTTATGTGCTCAACAATACACTTCAAAATATTAGTGTAAGCGACGTTAGGAAAATATGTGCGTGTGTACGCTACACCTGCTGCAGTTGTTTAACGAAGGGGCAGCGGGGTAAGCGGTTACTGCTGCGCTTATTATTGTGCTGCAGTGATTGTTGTAAAAGTACACAACAATCAGTCATTGTTTTGCTTCAAGAAGAAGAGCCAGCACAAGTGTTTTCAATTCTTGTCTTTTACCATATCATTATCATGATGAAGATGAAGGTTCAGAGATGCATACAAAAAGGGATATTATCTTAAATTGACTTCAAAAAACTGTGAGCGATGATGAGAGCAGTTGTTGAGGATGAGTATTTAAAAAAGAATGTTAAGCATTACGATGATTATTATTGTTATTCTTGGCTTGTTTCAAGTGTTGTTGAGACAGATATGTGCAAAAGCATTAGATCATACACAAATGTGCTGAGTACTGACACTGACCACATGCATACATATATATAAATTAAATGTAATATATACATATGAACATATGTTATATGTGGAATGCATAGATGTTATATTTAATTTATGATGTGAGATCATAACATGTACACATATATATATATTTCTACGTGCATGATATCATACCAGTTAATATGATATATTTACCTGCTACATTTTTTCGACATTTTAAACTCATCAAGTGTTTTTTAAAGTAATTAAATGCAAAACTGTATCAAGAGTTTTTATAAGAGTTTTTATAACCTTTTGCCTTAGTAGCCCACAATAGAAGAAGATTATCAAGTGCACAAACAATAAATAAATGCATATGGAAGGGACTAAAATGCATCCCTTTATCGTGACTTGACTTTTTTCACCATTCTCCTTTGTTAAGTACCTACACGTGGATACATCGATATATGTATATGCTTGTACATTTTGTTATGTATGAGTATTTGGTGAATAAATTTACTTGTACAGATTGTTGTTGTAAAATCGTAAAGCATCGGATGTAGCGTCAGATTTAGCTTATAATTTGTTTTTATATGTAAAATTCTAATTCTATAACTCAGAATGGATCATTGCAAGTTGTAATCAACATTGTAGTTTTTGATGAAATCCGTCTTTAAAAATCATTTACTTGCACAGATCTGCTGACTAACAATCAATACATGATTTTAGAGATTGAAGAGATCATACCTTCACATGCTCAGATAAATACCTAAATCCTTACATATACCGCGAATAAAACAACGTAAATGCGTGTTTAGGCGCAACGCTGCACTAATCTTCAAAATTAAACCTTCACTTTTAAATAATTCATTTGAATAAAACAATTCATTTTTTAAACGTATTTTTGCTTTTAAAAAAAATATATAAAGCCCATCCAAGATTTTTTGACTTGCGAGACTAGCTGCGTTAAACAATTTTTCATGATCGTGAATGTTATTTACTTTAGAATTTCTCATGTTAATATAATTTTGATTATCACTAAAGATATTTTTATGCGTAATCAAAAATAGAATCTTTTACCTTTACTTCAATTTAAAAAAAAGTAAAAAAAATCTCTACAAAATAGTTCAATCCTGCCATGTGCGATGCACATTTACAGATCATTATTCGAGAATGATTAGTGGAGAGAAGTTTATTATATTTTTTTTTGCTTGTAATAATTTTGATTTTCTGCACACTGAATTCATTTGTGATTTCTTCTAAGATTGAGAGTAGTTTTGGCAATGGCAAAAGTTACGGCATACAATAACTTTTCTTGCTTCTACTACAAGTTATATGCACATACATACTTCTTTTAAACGAAAATAGAAGACGAGCTATGATAAGCTTGTATAGTTTGTTCAAAGTTAGATTTTCACTTTTACGGCATATTATTATTGTTCATATTATCTGAATCATATATATTCTGGTTTGAAAACTAGTTAAAAAGTTGTCCAATGTTAGCATTCACTAAACCCTTCTTAAAAACCATTATTTTTAGAATTCGACAATCCAATGAAAAAACAGTATTATGTTGTATGTAGAGTTCGCTTGGGCGCTATAGTTTACATTCATATATAAGAATGCAAAAAATGTCATGTAAAATGACAACACATGTCCCAGCACGACATGCCAGTTTTCTGTCTAAAAAAATTAAAGGTCTTCCTAAAATTTACTGACAATTGGAAGTTCCAATTTGTAACGATGATGTCATATGAACGTTGTTTAGTTCAACGAATGTAAATAAACCGTCTTCCGTATTGAAGTTGGATGTCATTTGAAATCATGTGACACATGTAAAGTAAGTTGAAATTTTCTGTAGTCTACTCTAGTCAATCACGTAATATGTTAATAACAGAAATCAGTGTACTTTGTACATTTATTATGAATTGCATGATTTTGTGGCAATTATGGGTCTTACAAGTTGTAAGTTACAACATATTATGCCTACTACACAAAGTCATTTACGAGCATCATCATAGTAATTTACCTGAAAAAAATGAACTACCTAATTGCCACGATCATTATATGGGCAGTGGTATTAAAAGTGAAAGAGAAAATGGTACTGACGCACAATAACTAATGATGCTGGTGTACTAGTAGTGGTAATGTTGGTAAGCAAAACAGAGAGCATTGACTCCTCGAGCTCCTCTTCTCCCAGCTATGAATGGATAATCATCAAAATTTATTAAATCGGTCAGTGAGATCATCATCAAGCTGACAAAAAAAAACTATACACTCCACTACTAGCATTATAACAATTATTACATTCTTCGCCTAATGTAATGACACCCATTCAAATTTATTACACTGCTACACACTCAGGTCACTAACATTTTCATTTTGGTTAGATTCATCTTGAATTAGAAACATGTTTTGTTCAAGTCTTTTTGTAATCTGGCTATTAATTTCTCTTTACTCACAATTAGGCTGCTACCTTTCCTCTATTATCTCTGCAATTATGCAGCAGAGTCCCTTAAAAGTATATACACCTATACACTCTTTAAGATACAATATGCGAGCTCATTATACATTCATTATCTTGTTTAGCGCTTTCATGTGTATGCCTTTTCCAGCACAGCGTGAGCCACAAAACGAAAGGTACTCATCTCGCCCTATACATCATAATAATGCAAGTAGTATACTCGTGTAGTGAGTGGAAGAAGATAAATACATCCCTGAAAAACGGGCGTATTTCAGTTTCTGTAGCATGTGCCTGTTTGGTAATAGCAATAATGCAATGATGTTCAATGAATTTGAAAAATTGCACATTATAAATATATACTTGTAAAATAGCGCGCTTACTGAAGCACATAATATGTAATTTGCAAGCACTTTAGTGCTTACCATTCAGGTAATAAATATACATACACGCTGGTGAAGTAATCACATGTATGTACATTTTGCATGTGGTAAAAAGATTATGGATGGAGTGTAGTATTTTGTTTGCTGCTGTGTTACTTTTGTGGCAGTGATTTAAGTTCAAGTATTGAATGGCCAGTTGACCGTTATTTGCGCTTTGAAGATAAGAGTGAAAGTAAAATTGAATTCATGTTTGTTGTATGAGTATATGTTCTTATTAGTGATGCGATATTATTTACGCAAAGTTCAATTCAATTTACAAAGAAAAAAAGCAATAAAAATTTAATGCAATATGATCATTTGATCATCATCAGCATTATCTCTATATGATTGTTAATCATATCATGAAAAAAAAAGGTTTGAATGATACAGTTTTTACATGGTGAAATGACGTGAGCCAAACAAACCATGTGATGGTGATGTGATGATTGATGATAACCTTTTCAAAGTTTGTAGTATCAGTACAAAAACTTACATGCCCGCCGTTTTTATTTCGAAATGGCTTCCACTCATATATTAGCATAAGTCATTTAATAATACATTTAATAACTGTTTGATGTTTGATATTATGTACTTCACTCTACATTCCCAATCAATATTGCTTATTTTTACGTTTTTGTTCCCATTTCCTCCAAATTGTGGGTAGACTCATTTTATTTGATTATGTATGTGATGATGATGCATTTTAACAAGTTCGGCCTCCATCAAGGATGTACCACAATAAAAAACAAACATTTTCCGGTTAAATTAATACTATGATAGATACACAGATTACTCATAAGAACCCACAAAATATCATTGCTTTTCAGCCCAAATTAATTTTATAGTGACCATTAGGCGAATTTATTAGTTGTGAAATTCATAAACTGTAAACAACCGACAACATCCGTGAGCACATAGTACACAACATATTATATTAATATGGCATCTTTATATGCTTTCAAATTGTTTTTGACATACTAATCTAATCATATAAACTGAAAACATAGTATATAGTATATTTAAACAACATAATACGTAGCTGTGAGTGAATCGAATGATACGTCACTTGTTATAGGTTATTGGTAGAGTTATAAAAAAAATCAAAGTTCCATAACTCCCCCGGGGGATAAGATGGGGTGTAAATCAATCGGGTTCTGAGTTATGACCTTATGATGAAGACTTTTGAGTCCAGATATCGTACCCCCAGACAGACAGACAACCTTACTAACGTCAATATTATAGCTGTTACACAGCTACGTAATAATAATGCGTGCTGTACTATGTACTGTCGCTTTTCATGTTTATGTTCGCATGTGAACTTGTATGGATTCACGTATATTGTTTATAAGTAGGCACCACTGCCTTTTACTGATGCTATCCTTTTGGGTTATTCTACCTGATGAAAGATGGTTAAAGGGATTACTCATAAATACATTTAAATTTTTTTTGTATTACTACTGTATACACATACTTATGTAAAAATATATACATCAATGTAGTGCTACAATGTTAGTTGCGTTCCTTATGATTTTAATATCAGATTCTCAAATTGCATTTTTCAATGCTTATACATATTGTGATTCATAGAGTACACACGGTTGTTTAACACCAAATGATCATATAACATTTAAGTGTGTAGTAGTACGACATTTACTACGAAAAAGGAAGAGGTGAGACAATCAATGGGTGATGATGATAGTATTGACAATTGCACTGCAACGGTGTATTAACTACGACGTTGACAAGATCAAGCCATCTTGTTTGACCAGCTTTCACATTTTTCCTTGTCTCCTCTTCATGGTCGATACACAGTTCATCACAGTACGCACAGACCATCATCACTTCCCCAACCAATCTCACCACCACCACAATGATCTAACACCAACAATTTTGAAAGGCTACCTTCATGCAACCACTTGCACTTTAGCAAAATATTACTTACCCCAAAGTCAAAATATAATGGTCTAGAGGCGAACCTACAAACACAGACTGGTCACGTCATCAACGCAATCGCGTTTTGTTAGTTTGCGCATTTTTCATTTTAATAATCATGTGTGTAACACAGTACTTGGTAAAACGGTGATCAAGGATGATAATATGTTAAATATTTTGAAACATGATGTACTAATGGCACTTTAATAAGCTTGAACAAAAATAATTTATTTATGAAGATAAGTTCTATTAAGATTAGCTGTTAAATGAGTGGGTGGTGTTGAAAGTTTCGGTGGGAAAATGTTAATCTCGTTGAAAATCGACTTCTGTATTTACAGCAGTAGTAGGAAATGTCCACATTTCAGACAGTTTAATAAAGACATGAACAGGAAGTAATGTTGTTTGGATTGATATTTGCTCATTACCCCAATTTTCCATTTCACATCCTCTCTGGGCTCGTCCCACCACTCTTGAAGGATACTGATTTTACACAAATGTGTTCTTGTGTTGTATGTTCTTACTGTATGAGTGTTACATACTGCGAACTCGCATGATTAAATGGATTTACATTTAATCTATTTCATTGTCATGATGTCTGTTCCTTCTGAAGTAACCTTTAAAATTTACAAGCACATGAGACCACGAGTACTTACAACTAACAAATCATCATGATTCAGGTCTGGATGTTATTTGTTATGCAACACATACCCTTTTTTTTAGAAAAAAAAAATACAAAGTAGTATGAAATACATTCGTCGTATTATACAGGTCTTTATTGATGCTTCTATTTGATGTTCATGACATGATCCGCATAATATATATTTTAATATTTTGTTTGCTTTTTTATAGGTGGATGCTGTGGTGCAACTTCTAAACGAACTATTGTTGGAGGATGGGCGTTTGCATGGTGGCTTGTCACGGATGTTCAGAGAATATCATTAGAGGTAATCTAAAAATTATAAATTGGAAAATGATAATGATATTCACATTCAGTGGGGAAAATTTGAAATTCATCGAGTTTGGCAATAATGGACATTTAAAAAGAACTATTATTGCTGGTAATAATACATTTATGTTTTTGTAATGCACTCATCAGGTCATGACAGTTAATCCAGTGTGTGAACACGTGGAGACCTCACAGGGAGTTCCATTGACGGTAACAGGCGTAGCACAAATTAAGATAATGCGAGCCGATGATTTGTTGAAAACAGCAGCAGAACAGTTTCTTGGTGTGCCTGTGCACCAATTACGATCAACAGTAAACCAGACATTGGAGGGCCATTTACGAGCAATATTGGGTAAATACCAATCTACACTCTTTTTTTTATTTGTCGGGATAATAATTGACATTTTTTTTACATGTACTACTACAATATTTAAAGCTATATCACTAAACACAATATTTGGTTAAAGTTATTGAATGATGCATAAATAGCGGCATTGGTTCTTATATTATAACATGTCATTATGGCATTTGCATAACTTTCCCTTGGCTAACACCATTGTAGAGGACGCTGCTTTTAAAAGAGTATAATCAATCATGTCTCATAACAGTCTCATACATAATCCAATACATATATATAGACACTCTAAATTTTAAACGTAATTGAACTGCGAGAGGTCATGATGATAACAATAACAAAATTTAAAAACATGAGAGGAGTTGTTCGTAGTATTGCATAAACAAGCAAACATAATGTTCATGGTAATAGTTGGCAATTGAAGCATTTATATCAGAGAGTGCGTGAGCGAGTGGCAAAAGGATTCGAGGGTGTGTGTTGTGTGAACGGAGTTAGCTTTCTAAATAATAATAACAAAGCTATACCAACGCCGACAACACTTGAGCACAGAGATGTACGTAAAAAGTATACATAGTATGAAAGGAACATAATAGTGACTACGTGCTTAGTACAATCGTTCAATCAGAAGAATGAACATAAAATATTAACTTTTTTTAGAGGAGAGTTTTGTAAATTGGAGAAAAAATATGAACTGATGCATGTATACATTTAAAAAAAAAGGTTGCTGCGCGGTGTAGCTTAAGAGAACAATATGCTCATAATGTACATACATTTTGTTAATACAAAAGTGCTACTATTCAGCAAATAAATAATTAAATGTGTTTGTCTGCGAGTGGTGTTGGCAGACATTACCACGTAGGAAATCCCCAGTCTTCTTTGATTAGGTCAGCAGCTTTCTCTCCTATCATTATGCAAGCAGCATTGGTATTACCACTGACTATAGTTGGCATAATAGAGGCATCCGCAACGCGAAGTCCATCTATTCCATATACACGCAAACGGGGATCAACAACAGCACCCGGATCTGTTGCGCTTCCCATTTTTGCTGTTCCACAAGGATGGTAGATTGTTGATGTGTAATGTCTAGCGCAGCATGCCCAATAGTCATCTGTAAAAAAGCCGAGATGAATGCACTGGGGATATGGAACATCATGAGGACGTGCTCCGAATCTCTGTAAAGCAGATGTCTGTCCAAGAGCTAAACCAATTTTTGCTCCTTCCACTAAAATAGCCACGTCTTCTGGTTCTGTCAAATAGTTGGGCACAATGATGGGGGGAACGAACGGATGAGCTGAACGGAGTTTGATGAAACCCTTACTTTTGGGCCGTAACAGTACAGGAATGGCAGAGAATGTGTCCATGAAGGAGAGCTCTTTGTAAACAGTTTCCCAAAGAAAGTTACTGACACCTGGCAAATAACATTACAACGCAGGATTTATTATGTTGATAGGATATGGGAGGAGGAGAGGCTGTAGAATGTTTTATCGGAAAGTTATAAATAGACCATAATAATATCGAGAAATTTTTAGCGTTTTATTATTTACCCAAGGCTCTCCTAATGGTCTGCCCACCGTCACTTCCAATTGTTGCAGGAATTAGATGAAATTGTACATCAGGCCAGTCTAAGCTTATGTTTGAATACCTGGAATATGTACATACAGAGGCTAAAATATCTTTCCTACTACTACTCCTTAATTGGAAAATTGTGAGCAATATTAGACAGCCTACTTGGAATGAACAAATGCCAAAGTTTCAACCCCACCCATCACTGTCATCGGTCCCTCGCCATTCACAAAGTATCTAAATGCAGACACCAAATCTTCATACCGTGACTGCACTAAAGTGATTGGCTGATCAACACGAAACGCGAGACCTCCAAATCCAATGTGATCTTGTAGGTTTTGTCCAACAGCGGCATCCTGCTCTAAAAATTACACGTTAAAACCACGTCTTTGTAGTTTTAGAAATGATTTCATTGAACAACTGTCGACTCACTTGAATCAGGGGTATGCCCATCTCAGCCAAATGTTCTGCCGGGCCTACTCCAGACAACATTAAAATCCACGGAGAAGCCACTGCACCAGCAGACAAAATTATTTCATACCTTGCATGAAAAATTTTCACTCTCCCTTCGTGCATAACAGTTAGACTCCAGGCCCTCTTGTAAATGGGATCGATATTAACTTTGATCTATTAAACGTGAGTGATATTAAGTGAACCATGTTTAAATTGAAGACACTATGTACTATAGGTATACTCATTTTACGTTCACAAAACTCTTTACTTTGAAGTAGTACAAGATGTCCCTGTAACCCCATCCAGGGTTTCCAAATGACTCCCAACGATCATAATCCCTTTTATTTCCGCGTACATACAGCATATAATTTAGCACTGAGGAGCCCCCCAAAACTTTCCCACGGGGCCACTTTGACCTGCTTCCTTCTAGTCCTAAGCATGCTGTGGTCATTGGCTCGGTATGGAAACCCCAGTCAATACGGGTCATTTGAAGATTTGCTGTGCATGATTTTAAAACGTCTTATTTTACTATTACAATATTATTATATGGTAGTGAATGTTAGGAATACAAAATTACCGGCCAAGGCCGGTGCGTTTGAAACCACATCAGGCTCATCCCCACCGGCTTCAAGAAGAAGTACATTCCAATCTGGATTTTCTGAAAGTCTGCTTGCTATGACTGCTCCTGTTATAAGAGTATATGTGTTGCTTGTATTTAGTCGTACTTTAATACTGCATGATTCAAAATATATTACAAGAACTTACCTGCAGATCCTGCTCCAACAACAATAAAATCATACACCGGTAAGGGGTCTAATTCCACAAATGGCCTTCCTTCTGGATCACTGTTTTCATACATTTCATATCCAATATAGACAATTGGAACTGGGATAAGCCATAGGCCAAATAGCACTGCCAAAATACTCAGCACACCCATTTTATATTATCTGTGAAACATTGTCTTGGAATTTTTGTGAATAGCAAGCGAGAATTGTTTCAAAAAATCTAACATTTTGTCCATGAGAAACACAAAACATTTATATTTTCCATCAAGAAAATTTACTCTTCATTTTTTCCAATGTGCATGAATAGTGCTTTAATATATGTTCAGAGATAAGCTACCAATGGGCTGCATGATGATAATGGTTTGTAGTTTTGCTTTATTTGAGAATCCCGTAATTACACTTGAAAAGTATCAGTCTCCATTTGAATACATCCTCTTTTGCATTTATTACATGAGCGTGTCTTGTAAGTGGTTGAAGTAATATGAAACTAACGGAGTTCAAATTAATTTTTTTTAAAATTTGCATCTTTGTACAGAAGATATACACACACATCCAACACACATCATTATAATATATGATTTTTTATCAGTCGCCGCACAGTATATATACGATCGTTTTAAGCCACAGCATACCGATTTCGATATACCTACATAGGTAACCATCAAGGTGGGACTTGCTTACTTGCATATTATACATTTAATTTATTGCTTTTACCTCAGGCGCAACTTACTGTTTGCTGAAAGGAAAAATGTTCATCATCAAGGGAATGACAAAGCATGCTTCACGGAAGTATTAATCTGTTTTTGAACTCTAGTAGTAGTAAAACATCACGAAATTCGGTTTTTTACCCTACACATTTGTATTTGTTCACTGCGATTTTTTGTAGCAATAATATAGTATGCTATGCTTGCCGGCAAAACAGTACGCATCAACTCACCTGCACATCTTCTCATTCGCCTTTAAAAAAATCGCTCATAATGAGTGCAAACGCAAAACACATGCATCATGCTCATCTTCTCGCTTTTGTTATGCATGTCAAGTGTGATATATGACAGTTTAGCTAGAAACGTCGTCGCAGATTTCGGTATATGACAATCAAAGCGTGAATTCACACTTCAGTTACTACGCTGGTAAAGACATTTTTCGGCAAGTGTAAACTTTTTGGTATATTATGTTTGTTTGTCCGCCTTGCGTGAGACCAAAATGTGGTCATCAAATAATATATGCCGTGTGCAAACCATTTCGTTTTATGAAATTTTTAACCATTTTTTTTGCAGTGGCTTATTTATTGTCGTTTAATTGAAATTTGGCACCTAAATTGTGTAGTATAATATTGAGATATGCTTATGGGTACTTTCTTCTTTTCAACCCTAATAAAAAAGGGTTTTTGAAACAATTCTGCAAACACAAACTTCTCTAGTGCCAATGCCAATAAAAAAATGCATTGTCACTTTTAGGGACTCTAACGGTGGAAGAAGTTTATCGAGATCGAGATCAGTTTGCAGCATTGGTTAGAGAAGTGGCTGCACCGGATGTCGGGTCCATGGGCATTGAAATTCTTTCATTTACCATAAAAGATGTGACTGATGATGTGGAGTATTTATCATCCCTGGGAAAATCACAGACAGCAAATGTAAGAAGGGATGCGGATGTTGGAGTCGCTCAAGCGGGCCGAGATGCAGGAATCAGGGTAATTTAATTACTTTTTACCCCGATCCCCCAAAAATTTTTGAAGCATATCATGATTAAACTTTTTTTTAATCTTTAAAGGAATCCGAATGCCAAAAATCTGCAATGGATGTGAAATATTCTACGGATACCAAAGTGGAAGACTGCTTCCGAGTGTACAAACTGCAACAAGCTGCATTTGACAAGGAAATTAACACTGCCAAAGCCGAGGTAAAGTTGTTTTTGCTTTTTTGTTTGCGTTACAGACCAGTGTTCATCCGCTTCAATTCCTTTTACTGTATCTTGCTCCAAAATCATATTTGCTAAAAATTAAATCTTTAATAATTCTCATAGGCTGCTCTCGCATATGAATTGTCAGCAGC
The DNA here is from genome assembly GCA_027744095.1 of Zhuqinia jingwanae. Lineage (NCBI taxonomy): Eukaryota > Metazoa > Arthropoda > Collembola > Entomobryomorpha > Paronellidae > Zhuqinia > Zhuqinia jingwanae. The sequence continues at coordinate 22,387 of JAHZNC010005544.1, read as the reverse complement.
TAAAGTTAGTCAAAGGTTGAAGCAGGAGGAGAAAATGGGAGATGTCATTGAAAGAAAGAAAATGGTTGAAATTGAGGAGCAGGAAGTCCAAAGAAAAGAACGAGATCTTGTTGCAGCTGTCAAGTTACCCGCTGAAGCTGAGGCCTTCCGTGTTCAAACAATCGGTAAGATTCACTACATATGTCGTATCAGATGTGAAATGGTACAAAATCATAAATATATTGTAAAATGACTCAATGTTTAACAAAAACAGCCGAAGGAAAGCGAACAGAAACACTGGAAGTTGCAAGGGCTGAAGCTGAAAGAATCCGTAAAATCGGTCAAGCTGAAGCAGAAGCTATAGTTTTGGTTGGAAAGGCAGAGGCTGAGTCGATGAAAGCAAAGGCAGGAGCTTATGCTGGTTATGGAAACGCTGGAGTAAGTGAAGGATACTACTTGTTATTGCTTTGTACTTGCCAATCAGCCAATATTATCATTCTCGCATTGCCCTCATTCACAAAATAAATTTTCTTGTTTTAGGTTTGTGCTATGGTGACTGAAGCATTACCGTTAATCGCAGCGGAAATTGCAGCTCCACTTTCCCGAGTCGAAGAAATTGTTATCATTGGTGGAAGCAAAGGTAAGAACAGAAAGAACCACGGAACTTATTATTCTTTAGGTTATTCTGAAAAGTATTCTTTAAAAGTCTAACCTATGAAATGTAATGCAATATATATTTAAATATTTTATTTGTTATAGTTATTTGATTGTTGTTCCAAAAGTTTATAAGTGAAATGTTGCTAATAAATCACATTATTATTAATTTTTTATTTTTAAATAAAATATTGTTATCTGGCTAATAAAAATATGGTGTTGATTATTCAGATGGCAGCAGTCTGGTAGGGGAACTAACGAAAACAGTGGGAACACTAAACCCTGCAATCAAAGGTTTGACTGGAATCGACATATGCGCTGCAATTGGTCAGAAGTATAGTCCCGAGCCTAAGGGTCAAAAATCAAAATAATTCTCTTCTCCTCACCCCTTTTTGGAACGGAGATAATGAAATTTGGTTCATCTTGGTTAATACAGAGATTATAAATAATCAGCTTTCAGATAAACTACAAAAGTGTTAAATTCTGCTGCCTGCCAATTTGTGACTGGTAAGATGCATGGATGTTTGTGTAAATAGATGATTGCGAACCCCTTCGCTCCAACTATTATCGTCTCGGGAGATGAATATTCTTCGACCTAGAATTTACAAAATTAAACCAAAAAAATGAAACCAAAAATCTTTCATCGTTTCTAAGTTCAAACTGCCATCTTCAAACTTCACGGGACGAAGTATTCTTGTGCCTGTTTATAATATTAAGGCTTTGTAGAAACCGAAAGAGTAATGTATCACGTATGTATGTACATATATATAATGCTTGTAAGAAGAATTGCGAGGAGTATAACTGGATTTGAAATTTTAAAAAGCTTTTATTAGCTTCACAACTGTGTACACTTTGACGTTTTGTCATGAAATTATATTGTTAGCTATTCCAATAATGTATTCACATATATAAATAGTATAGGTAAACCTCTGTCACATTTTAACTTTTAGGAAAAAAATTATCATCAGAAAAGTTTGTAAATTTATTGTCTAATTTTCACTCGCCCCTTTTGTGAAAGTAATCAATCAGCATTTTTTAAATACATATTGTGGACTGTGAAGTAGTGCAAGTGGTAATATTTCTAGCAAAGGTGAATATTTTGCGTTTAGAATAGCAATATATATGTGTGGTATCGTGCGTGGTATAAAGATGTAATTAGATGCTTGGGCCTGTTCTGTTAAATTGAACAATGATTGTGTTCAGTAGCCAGCATATAGGATAATATGAGAAGTGTTGCTTATTTGTAAGTTCTTGTAAGAAATCTCGGCTACCTAAAGAGACTTCTTCAATTTCTGCTATAATATTAAGTCAGTTTGACTGGAGTTTCCTTTCTTTAGAAAAGATCGACTGACATTCAACATTGGGCAGTATGCACATATATATATGCACCAGGTTTATGACTTGTTTTTTAAGTACCATTTTGATTGTAAGCGTATTTACAAGAAATAATTTTTGCGTAACGTATTAGTACTAAAATATTTGCCGTAGTTAAATTAGTTGCCATTTTTTGTTACTAGTCCACTGCAATTTAAGAGACATTTGGTTGAGCAAGAAAGTAGCTATGATTAGAGAGCATAATGCCAGAGATGCAGCATTTACTTTTACACTAGTTGTTTCCTTAATTAAGCAACAAAGTTATATAAGATTATACAACTGTTAGATGATTACGTGTTAGGTTTACTACTTAGACGCAAAAAACATTAATTACTCATGTTGTGCAGAGTGGAATGTGAAGAATGTTTGATATAATGACTCATTATTAATGAGTTTTATGTTTGTATGCGTTTTCTTTCCTAAATTAATAATTACAAACGTAAAAATGTTCAATTATTTACTGTTTTTATGTTCAAAATAATTTGTATTTAAAACTTTAGACCAATAAAGATCTGTTTTGTTTTGATACTGGATTCGATTGATTTTATAAAGCAAAAAAATCAATTTAGTTGAGAAGATTCTTGGCGTGGGACTGACAAGTATCTACCTTCTTTCAATCAGCAACGGGAATATCTTCAATAAAGATTCTTCATGCATGCATGCGGTCGCACGTTATAGTGAAGTATAAAAATAAAATAAAAGTATAAAGGGAGAAAGCTGGGAGAAAGCATGACAAATGGAGCAATCCATTTTTTGTAACGAAATCCAATCCCTCAAAACTATTTCTACCAAGTTGGTAGTACCAACATAGCATTAGCATACAACATAACTTTGTCGTGTCCATTCTCTACAAGCAGGCCTCTTTCCAGCTAGCGACACACACGCTGGACCGCTTCTGCTGATTTTAAATTGTAATAATTTAATAATACTTCCATTTTTATATCCCTAGCCTTCCATTATTCAAATAAAATAAACAAAAACTGATTTCCAGCCCCATTTTCCCATATTGGGTATTTTAGTACGTCGAGTCAAAAGAAAGTAATAAGCCAAAACCTCTTTGTTCGATAAAGTGATGATGATGATGATGGTCTCAGAGTTAATTCATCGGTTGAACAAACTTTGATTTTTATTATTAAATAATTATTTATTACAGATTGCCTGCCATACTATGCTTTCTAGTTTCTTTTCTTCTATCCATGTCCACTTTCACTGACATGCTAGTTTGGCGAGGGAGGAGAGCTGTAGAGGAGATCTTGTTTTCTCTCTCTGTCTCTCTCTGCCAATGACCATGCTGCTGTTCATGCACGTGCGTAGGAATATGAATGTTCGTCCAGTCAGCTGGCTTTTTCACATGGCCGTGTCTGAAAACCAGTTTCTCTGCTTGAAATTTATGAAAAAATTGAATGATTATTGTTTCTCATTGATTTTTATTGAAATTGGAAAGTAAATAGCTTTGCAGTATTTTCCGAGTTTAGATTGATTCGTGATCAAAACATTCATTTATTACATACTCAGCGCATTTTTTCAGATTCTGTTCCTGCTAGGAGGAAGTCGTTCGCTATGATAAAAAGTTTCTCCCGTTTAGTAAATATTCCCCGTGCTCATTTTTGCTGTTGCAATAATGGGCTAGGAAGGTATGCTTCATATTGTAGTTCCAGTAACAACAGGTGAGTTGGAAAATTTATAAATTGATAGCTGCTTTTGGAACAACGTTTATGACATGGCATGATTTACGTTTTGATACTTCGTCTAGCAAAGATGTGCTTTCACATTCGATATACGAGCCACCCGAAGATGAAAAAGCGTATCCTTTTTTGATAACGCATGGATTATTGGGGTCAAAATTTAATTGGAACTCGATTGCTAAAGCTAGTGCAAGAGCAACGCACAGGAAGGTAACTGTAAATACACTTTATTAGGCAGAAATGCTTCGGGATGATTCCTTTTATGTATGTTTGTTGTATAGGTGGTAACGTTTGACGCTAGAAATCATGGAGACTCTTCACACACGTCTGAAATAAGCTACGAATCAATGGCGGAGGACATTTTGCAACTTGCGAATCATTTAAAAATTGAAAAATTTTCGCTAATGGGTCATTCAATGGGCGGGAGAACCGCTATGGCGTTTGCGCTTAAATACCCTGAAATGCTTGAAAGGCTGGTTATTGTCGACGTTTCCCCATTAGAGCTAAATCCAGACTTTGTAACTATGAAAGGTTTGTCAAATGAACTATTATATCACCCATTTACCACAAATATACCCAACTGCGGCCAACTTAATTTAAATACAATGTATGTTTGGAAATCAGTTTATGTACACACCTTACGAGAAATTCAATCAAAAACGGAAGGTCTGAAACAATCTTTATCGGAAGTCAGAAAGATCACAGACGCTGCTTTGGAACCAGTTGTAATTGTATGTGGCCTAGTAAAAGTTGATTCCATTTCATTCATTGTTGTATATATGTATATCTTATCCTGGGTTAATTTTAATACAATTTTGTATTCTATTTTTCTGTATAGGATCCCGCAGTACGAGCTTTTCTTCTCACCAATCTGGCATCAAAACATGGTAAAATATATTGGAAACCGAATTTAAACCTATTGGCAGACAAATTTGAAGAAATTGGAAATTTTCCCAAGAATTTGCTGCAGAACACATTTGATAAGCCTACTTTATTTGTTCGAGGTCAAAAATCGTTGTATATCCCATTATCTGATTTCACTAAGATTCAAAAGATTTTCACAAGTGCACACCTTACTACTGTAGAAAATGCTGGCCACTGGCCTCATGCTGAAAATACTATACGCTTTATGGAAAGACTTCTGCCATTTATAAATGGGGTTGTTTGCAATGATTAATTTTTAAATAATAATGTGTATGACTTGTATGAGTACTATATATCATGCATCTTTGGATTTTTAATTTTCTTGAATTTTGTACGTTTTGCATAGTGTTACATTTTCATAGTCAGTGTTGTTCCTCTGTTTATTTATAATTCACTTGACATTTAAACATTGTTTTACTCAATTTTAGAATTAAACATCAGGCATATTTCTAGTCAATCAAAGATAATTTTAAATATTTAAAGTACCTCTGACAAATTATTTGTAAACATAATTTTGTTCTAGTATTGTTTGCATGATGTGATTTCGTGCGAGACATGTGAATCTTCTACTGTTTTTCCTGAATCACTAAAAAGGACAGGACACCTGGTACTCTGTAAATACGAAGATTATTTATATCTAGCTGTGGGGGCAGAGATATCGTTTCTGACACTGTTTGAAGTTCCGGAAAATTTAGAGACGGTAGACGTGAGCCTGTAATCTGTACCAAATCGAATTAGGAAATATTTTGCATTCTGAAAAAGTGTGCTTAGTGCTTACACAAATCTGTTCATCGTGTAAATTAGCTTACTGTCAACATGTTTCCAATCAAGTCAAGGGTAATTTCGTCATCTAGAAAATTTCCAACGTTCACAACCCATTTACGATTACGATTAGATGGCAACTCATCCCTGCCAATATACAAAAGAAGGCATGTTTTTTTACTCACATAAACACGTAATATTACATATACTTTATATTTATTACATTGCTTTTGATAAAACTTCATGTTTTATTTTTATGTGTGTATAATATTACATGCTGGAATTTGGGTGTCCGAATGTATTGAAATAAGGAGATCTTGTTTTAGAACCAAGGATAAACGCCACACCATTTTCCACTCCAATATTTAGCTTCTCAGGTTTTCGAACTACTGCTGATAAGTACGCAGCAGATGCCCCCATTCTCTTTTCACTTTTTATCGTTGATGCTATGTGATGCATGTTATAGCTCATCTTATTGCAAATAGCATTATCATTTCCCATACAGAATTCCAATGGAGCATTGGCTAATCGTGGAAGTTTTGTCTTCTGTTAAAACGAAAAAAAGAACATGTATCTACACATACATACATATAGATATTACCTCCAAATATAATTACAAATTAGCTAGACTAGCGATTATTTAAATTTTAAATGTCATTTCATACATTATTAGCTATTTCTTCAAATAATATTTTCTCCGTTTGAGTTGTATCAGTTGTTGTAACTGAATTAAGTTGGAGGGGAGTAGAAACCACCACAATTTTCGGTGCAATGTTTTCATCCGAAGAATTCAACACTGTCTGGGTCTTATCTTTGGAATTCTCTCTCTGTTTCAACGACATTTTCTTTGAATGATAGTGATACTTTCTGGTCTTGTGCATTGAGGGGATGGAGCTATTAGAATCTTCCTTGAGAATATCAACTATCGCGGATGGGAGTTTTTTAGTCAAGTCTGGTTTCTTTCTCCCATGTGCAGAATGGACGTCTGGATGGGCAGCTCTGAGTGCTTCTGTATTTCTTTGAATAACGTTGACAAAATTAGAGCTGAAGCCAAAACGTTCCGGGGATAAGATTTTGTTGAAGTATGCATTGCTCTGGGTCTGTGATATATTATTCTCAGTGAAGCGTGAAATTATTCCCGCGGTCTTTACTAAGGTAGTTGTAATGGCAGTTTTGGCTGTTTAAAGCCGAAAAATAAATAAATATTCCATTCCACAGTAATATAGAGTATAGATAGAACAATATATACTGAAAATTCATAACCGTGTGAAATTACACTAACCCTCATTGCGTTTTGGTTTCAGTATACTTTTCACAGGTGTAGATACCCTGTCTTGGGTGGGAATGGAACCCTGACCAGATGTTGAAACATCATGTCGGAATGAAATACGGGCCACCGAATTCATGTTTATTTAAAATTAACGATTTTATACTTTACAAAAAGATGTGTTTACATGAAATTTGCTATATACCAAACAAAATACTGCCGATGCGTGGTAGTTCTTCTGATGTACCTATGATTACTTACATGTTGTATTAATGCACTTAAATATTACAAAAATAAAAGGTTTTGCTGTTGATTCAATGCAATCCAAGTTGTCTACCACCATCATGCATATGCAGCATGCAGGGAGTGTCTAAGTCATTAAATCCCCTCACTTGTAGCACATGTTGTCTTGGGAAGACCGATGAAACTTGGAACTCACGCTCATGCTCATATAACATAAGATCTATGCTTGTTGGTGAAACTAATGTAATAATTTATCCTCTGAACTTAACTACCACAATTAAAAGGGTGCAAACCTAGAACCTAGTCTCATGTCCTTCATAATGTCAAAAAAAAATACACACACATGCTCTTGTTTTTAGGATACGGGAGCATCTTTTTAATAAAATACCGAACATATAAAGACAGGTTTCAAATGACAGATTCTTTAAGCAATCGAACTGGCGTTTGATGCAATCCTTGGCCAGAGATCTGCGCATTCCTTCGCTACTGGTCCAGTAATGGCAGAACCTTTCATTTCTCCCTACAATAAAACAACATAACTCCATTAAATTACTTGCAATTTTAACTATTTGAGCATCAGTATATAATACATTATAATTTTTTAACTGCATGGTCACCTTGTTGTTAACTATAACTCCCGCGTTATCTTCAAAGTAAATAAAGACACCATCCTTCCTCCTAAACGGTTTACGCTGCCTAATAACCACTGCAGGCATTACCTTTTTCCTCAACTCAGGTTTGCCCTTCTTTACGGTGGCCACAAACATGTCACCTACTGCAGCAGCTGGCAGCCTGTTCAAACGACCTCTGATACCTTGAACAGCAATGACGAATAAGTTCTTTCCTCCTGTAATACGGAATATAAAAGTTTAATTATTTTACGTATACTTAACATACAAATACATATCATCAAAAAATACCATCCAACTTACCCGTATTGTCGGCACAGTTCATTACAGCACCTACGGGAAGGGCCAGCGAAATGCGAAATTTCGCTCCGGCCGTACCTCCACGACCTGAGAAACATTATTTAAAAACTTTAAATATAGTTAACAGTAACACTTGTATTAACTCATTCAGAAAAAAATTAACCAACACACTTCTGAACAATTCATATCACAAATCAAAATTTCGAAAATGTCCAAGCATCAAACATATGAATTAGGATTTCCGAAGCGAAAATAATTACAATAAAAATATCCCAATTTTCCCACTTTTTTTACTATTTAATTATTTGTTACTCACCTCTCTTAGACATTTTAACTAACTATACTAATTATCCTCTTTTCAAAGTGTTCTAAAAAGTTTCCCAGCTAAACGGAAATCTCACTCACTATGAGCGCACGTAAATGTGGATGCTTCTCATTACACAAGTCAGTGCCCATGCATGCCGAAAAACGAGAGTTAAGATCCCCACTACTTATTTTGGGGTAATGTGAACAAGGTGACACAAGCACATCACATAATACATTAAGTTTAGTTCATGGTAATCTATTCTTCTGCATCTGCCTGCACTGCATTATAAAAATGATATGCATCTAAATGTACACAGCACATGGCACGGAACAGAAGGGGCCAAATTAAGAATCTTAATTTAAGATACATGCTATGATACGATAATACTAGAGAGAGAATGCACATTCAAAATGTCACTGTCTTGTATAAATGGCCCCATACTCCCTTTGCATTGCATATGTTACCAGTTACCACTTTACGACGACAGGTGCAATGTTATAAATGGCTATTTTCTGACATCTGACTGAACTGTTGATGATGATGATGACAAGATCGCTTTTACTTTACTACTACTACTCTGCTACTGCCACGTACAAGCGAACCGTCGTTGGAAAAGCTCCAGCAGGGGTTTCTCTCTGACAGAGTGGACGGACACTGACAGAATTTCTGAACTTTAAAAACAATTATTTCAAAACACATTTTAAATTGGAGGTAATTTCGTAGTAAGCGCATGAAAAACAGAAATCATGTGCAACTTATTCAGCTGAAATGAATTGCTATTTAGTGCAATTTTAAAAGAATTTCAATTCACTGAAATATTTGGGGGGATAACAATTTACTCACTGATTTAAAATGGAATCACGAGGTTCACGGAGTCTGGGTGGCGGAGCCGGCGGCGAGGGGAACATGAGTGACGAATTTGATATATCGGAGAAAATCATAGGTTTTAAATCAATTTTAATGATGTTCCGTGTACCTTCTTGTACGATTTTTAAATGTTTCGAAATTGCTGCTAATCATATAATGTTATCGTTTTAGAATCTTTGACATCAAAATACACCGAACAGGAGGGTTCCGAACTGTTGGGAAAAACAATTGAACATCTTCGAGAAAATATTAAACCGGGAATATGCTTGATCTGTATTGAAGACATTGAAAGAACTGAAGCGGTATGGATTTTGGTTGCGTAGTATAACGAAAGCCCCACTTTAAACACAAACTTTAATCATTATGAAAAATGAAACGCTGACCCTTTTTTAAATAAATCTTAACAATAGGTCTGGTCTTGCAAAAGTTGCCACTGTTTGCATCATTTGGTTTGTATACAGCGATGGGCCAAAGACAGCATGATGATGATCAGAGAGAAAGCTGCACAACAAGGTTTCAATTTGCCAATCATTTGGTGTTGGTAAGTTTGAAGTTAATGTACTTGAACCGGATGCTGTAATTGTCTATATTAAAAAGGAACGGTTATTTGTGTATTTTGTAGCCCCAAATGCCGACGAGATTATTCAGAGAATGAATATCCGGATGTGTACAAATGTTTTTGTGGAAAAGTCGTGAATCCAAAAGCAGATGCATGGGTTGCACCTCATTCTTGTGGAGACGTCTGTGGAAAACCTCTTCAACCCGAATGTGGACATCCATGCGTACTTTTATGTCATTCGGGTAATATGCCAAATAAATATTTTTTAATGTTAGAATAAACCTAAAATGTTTTCTCATGCTGATATTTATTTGCAATAACAGGGAGTTGTCCTCCTTGTCCAAAGTATGTGACAACATCATGCTTTTGCGAAAAGAGTACTACTCAGACCCGTCGATGTTTTTCAAAGTACTGGGCCTGCGACAATATTTGTGCAAAGGAATTACCATGTAGTGTGCACTCGTGCAGTAAAGTTTGCCACGAATCGGAATGTCCTCCGTGTGAAGTTCCCGTCACATTATACTGCCGTTGCTCCTCGCCATCACCATTAGTTTTTCCTTGTCACAAAGTCACGACAGTAGATGAAGACGGAAAACCGGAATGTACTGTTTCTTGTGGGAAGAAGTGCAAGAAAGTTTTAAATTGTGGAATACACACATGTTAGTCAGAAATCAATATTATCAAAAATATTATACAGATAAATATCGAAATAATGCATTCATATATAATTTTTTAGGCAATAGGGAATGTCATGAAGACAACTGCGGTATGTGTCAAATTACTTGTCCTTGTGGAAAAGATGCTGTTGCATGTTCTGGTCGAGAACGTGGTCCTGGAAAGCCTTGGTAGACCTACTAAACTCATACAATAATAAACATTTGAGTAAATAATAATTGCCAATTACGTTACCTGATCTCATATTTTTTTGTATATTAACACAATATAGTAACAATGAATGTCAGAGAGAATTAAATTGTGGGATGCACTCGTGGTACGTAATATAATAACTATTGTAATCAAGCCATATACAATTTTCGTGTCATGAATTTGAAAATTTAACTGCTAACAACTCGACTTTCTATTCTATTTTACAGTACTCAAAAGTGCCATCAAGGTAATTTTCCACTTATGCTGTATTCAAACTGCGTCATTATGTTTGCTCTATTACTTACCATGCAATTTTCCTATTTAAGGGTCATGTGGCTCGTGTCTACAAACTGTTTTGAAGAAATGCAGGTGTCAACAGATAGAAAAAGAGGTTTCTTGCTCCAAAGACCTTGTTTGTGAGTTTAAATGCAAGAAGTTAAAGGATTGTAAATTTCATGTTTGCAATCGAAAATGCTGCGTGGAATGCCCCCCGTGTGTATCTGCGTGTGGAAGTGAGTGTATGGATTAGAACATTTTAACCTTTCATATTATTTTATTCGATTTATTCATGTTACACCATGCGTACTAATTGTTGCAGAAACATTGGCTTGCAAAAATCATAAATGCGAATCATCTTGTAACCACGTCGGAAAGTGTTATCCATGTCCCATCACAGTTGAGGTCAAATGTAAATGCGGAAGTACAGTTCGTCAAGTACCATGTGGATTCGAGCGCAAATGCAAACCTCCCATATGCTCAAAACTTTGCGCGAGGCCTTCTAAATGCGACCATTCCAAAATACAAAATCATCGATGTCATTTCGGTGACTGTCCCAAGTGCAGTCTAGTATGTGCGAAACAGATGGATTGCTCACATTTCTGCAAAAAGGGTTAGGAATCTCTAATTAATTGATCAATGAAACAGAATCGTGTAAATGGTATCTCAAGTCAATTTGATTAATTCACATTTTTTAACGTTTACAGCTTGCCATAGCCTTAAGCAAAAATCTAGTGCAAACACCAGTAACGGTCCAGGTTCTAAAGCTGACAAAATCAATGTGCCCTGTGGGCCATGTAAAGAAAATGTTCCAAGCAAATGTAAACTACATACAAACGTGGAAGTTAAATGTCATAGGCGATTGGAGAAATGTGAGGAATCTTGTTCACGGTTATTGAGTTGCGAAATGCACTGCTGCAATAAGACATGTCACGAAAAAACCAATCCCAATAGTTGTGGCATCTGTCAGGAGCAATGCTCTAAACCCAGACTACCTGGATGTCATCATCAGTGTGATCTAGGATGTCACCAGGTTAGCTAATAAATTATTGTGTAACTTTAGAATCAGATATAACATTATTGACCAAGAATTTATTTTTTATTGTTTTGTTCAATTCAGGGTCCTTGTTCGCTATGCCTTCTTGTTGCAAAAGTACCCTGCCACTGTGGCCAGGAAGAACTTATGGTTCAATGCTATAAACAAGCAACTCTAACTGAAGCAGAAAGATCCTGCAAAAACCAGTGCGTTAAGAAACTCTCTTGTCATCATCGCTGCCTGTCCCTTTGCCACAGTGGGGAATGTGACGAAACAGAAAAATGCAGAAGGAAAGTTAAGCTGACGTGTAGATGCAAGCATCTACGAAAAGACATTGAATGTTTTTGTGTTGCAGATCTTTGCAATGATGGCAAATTTTTGGAATGTAATGCGTCTGTATGTAACATACCAAAATCACCCAAAGAGTCTGGTGCACCAAAGAAACGAAACCGAAAAAAGAAAACTTCAGAATCTGATAACAAGGATGGTGCTCCAAGTGACGCTGATTCCCAAGACATGAACATGCGACATGAACCAGAAAGTAAAACAAAAAAATCGTCATCGTCTACTCTGATAGTAGTTCTTCTTAGCTGTGTAACACTGGCTGCTCTGGTAGCATTAGGTTTATTCAATGGCTCACCCCCTACTGAAAACTGACATTCCTCTGTTTGAACTACTGTGATATTTTTAATCTCAAGACCATGAAATGAGGTGATGGACCACTTTCTATTTTAATTTTAGAGGTTTACTTGTAGTAAACATTCTTTCTTCAAAAATATTTATGTTGCTAATTTGTGAATTCTTTTTAATTTGTTACAAATAATTAAAATAAATGATATTGATATCTTATAAATATATAGTCGTGTAGAGTGGGGTTTACTGTTTTTGTCAGCAATCCGTCTATGTTTACAAGCTTTGTACACAAATCAGCAAAAGAAGAAAAATTGTTATTTTGTACCTATAAAACTTGCATTTTTTTTGTGAAAGTTTGAAAAGGTTTGAACGACCTTGGCTGGGGTGCCTGCCTACTAATTTAACTAGGTGAAATACAGATATTTCATATATTTCAATTGAATGAAGGTAAACGCGACAAACAAATCATTTGATACCTAATTATGCATTTTAAATTAGGACCATTGGATGAACTGTATATGCAATGTGCTATAACGTCTAATGGTCATAATCATCAATTCAAGATCAATCAATGCAGTGATAATAGGTGGATCATGTTTTTATAAATAATTAATCAAAATCGAGGAACACTACTATCCGACTTAAGAAATTGGTTTTCTTTTATTTATTTTTTATGATATACACAATACACACGCTCAACATCAGCAAATTTCAACCCTCTAAAAGTACATAACATACCTACCCACATAATATGTAGATATCTTTGCTGTATTATCATACCAAACCTATAAAAAGCAATTTGTAAAAGACAAACATGTATTTGATTTAAAAAATCATAATATGCCATATCATTTCATACATATAAACTTTGCTATATCTAACTAAAGATGTTTCAACTTCAATGCACTAGCAATATATTAGCGAAACCACTCTCGCTCTATCGATAATAATATTTTTTGTGACTTCCTTTACTTTCGGTTTTCGCTTCGTCAGCAGTACTATAACCACCATGGCTCACCTTCATGTATCACCGGAAGGGCACTGTTCTTTAAACCTTGCGTGACAAGTTACGACTCTGCAATTTGGTTTACTATAACAAAGCCACAGTGTGCCTTTTGTAATTTATGTTTATTATTGTGTATACCTATACAATATGATACTGACAATGAACAAGTGTAAGAAGAAAACAAAGCGCTAGTCATTGTGTAGACAACAGCATTTTTTAGTCTCACATTATAAACTTTGCAACAAATTCGTGAGACCATCTTTTCGTCTAACTGGTGCCGCAGCTGCATTATTCCCAGTTAGTTAAGGAGTAGCTAAATTGTCTACGCAAACACAATCGCCTCTCTGTTTGCAACTGAGTATCTAGGTATCGACATGATGATGATGGTAGAACAAACAGAAGCACATGGATGTAGCAGCTTCTTCAAATGTATAACCAGTGCAGTAGTACCGAGATAAAGATGCTTCAATAAAGTGTGTAGGGGGCAACGCCGCCGCCAGAACACGTATGACCACATCAACCAATGACCCTTGGATTAATTAAGGTTTTTAATGTAATTTTCAAACAAGTATGTCCAAACAATTGTAATGCCTACTGTACTGTAGCTGCATTGACAAAATATTATGGTGAAATTTTGCATTGTTGTGGGTGTGCAGCCAAGTGTAAATTAAGTCAATTTGGCTTTTACTAGCAACAGCAACGCTGAGGATAAGTGGAGACGACTCGATATAACGATAGTTTTATCTTTATAATAGCATGAGTGTGCAAGAATTGTTTATCTATTTTACTTTTATTATCTGCATTCTGCATTACTACTTTATTTGCAAACCAATATAACCTCGAACAGACGTTTGTAATTTTTTTAAATTTCTTTTCACATCAAACATATTTGTATCTTATATCATATAGCCAAACTTTTATTGTGGGTATGGCATGACTTGTCAACGGAATATTGTCAAAAGAGTTGATTATATACCCTTTATTATTCTCATAAAAATTTCTGTATACGCTACACCCATAAAAGCATCGACCATCCTAACTCTAGATGTTTGAATAGATTTTATCAAGGAAATTGTATATTACTCGCAATATAAACAAGTTTCTAGTTTAATATGCCACTTTTCCCTTCCCTTAAATGACGACATACACAGCGCGCAATAATGGTTCTTTTCCTTAGCTTCCTCTTTGATATAGGTATGTAATTATACCTTACAAGATAAATACATGCATTCGACAGTGAAAGGATCACATGTATCTGGTTTTCAAATTTGTAATAAGCGACCGTGCTCAGTTGATTTTAGAAGTTCACAGAGTTTGTTGCTGATGCGCGCACATAATAACAACCGAATAAAAGTGTGCTCTATATACTATTTTTTGTATAATGTGGTTCAGGGTCGTGAATTAATACACATTTTCATCATTCGTTGACATTTCTTGTCAATCAAGTTGAGTTTAGTCCTTCCGCAAACACACAGTAGCGATGAACTGTCCTTAGTTAACAGTTTTATTTGTTTCTTTTCAAAATTTGGTTTAGTAATCAAAATCAAATGTGATGGAGTGTAAATTAGGTTTCTCCGGTAAAATTTCAATCTGGCTAGTGATTTTGCTTTTGTCAATTTTCTCCAGCCATAATGTAGACGGTTTACAGCGCTTTCGTCGACCGGGACCCCCTCCACCGCCAGTAGTAAAAGTTGGAAACGGTAAAACAAAATGAGCAAACCCTTTTGCACTTCACACTCATTTTAATGTATTCTGTCGTAGATATAAATAAGTAAATAATGCACTTTTCCTGTTGCAGATGTAATTTCACTAAATGTGAAACATGGTTCCAGTCGTAATGGAGCAGCGCAAACTGTGGACATTGCACCATTACTTGGTATGCATGGAAGGAAAAATGGCGCTGCCTTAAATTCGCGAAACATGCATAATAAAAACATGCGTCATGGTGCAGGACGTCCAGGTGAAGGATTATTTATTATTCGTCGGAAAACGCCAACGCTTCGTAGTCTGAATGGTTTTAGTAGAACAGTTTCCCCAAATTGGCAATCAAGACACTTTCTCAATACACCAATGGGATTACATGGAATTTCTTCTAAGTTACAACAAAATAGACGCAGCTACAATACTGCTGCACATCCGCCCATCTTAAATTCAAACAAAGCGAAACTTTCATGGATGGCCATGCAAGCTGCTCTTCAGCGTCAACGGGCAATAAAGTCTCAGTATTATGGTTCTCCCAGCTCAATAGCTGGGAAATCTCAGTATTACAAATCAATTATTCCCTTGTTGTATCACTACAAAATGCAAAAGCAAGCAGCGGATAAATATTACGCCAAATATTTGAGAACTCTTCAATTGCTTGCTCTGGCTACTAGCCAATCATCCGACAGCTTTAAATTTTCTCCAGAGCTTGGCTTGTTCATGCAGTCATTTAAAGACTCGCCTTATGGCAGTTTACTGAACAACTCATCATTCGTGTCAACCAACTCTGTTGATACTGACAATAAGAATATTATGGAGAATGGTAACGGAACAACTAATGGAGTTGCAGATCAAATAGCGGAAGCCAGTGAAAGGTCGGATCCAATTCTTGATGAATATTCTTCCCTTCACCGGGAAATTGAAAAACAAAAGAGAAAGCTCCTTGAAGTTTTTCCACCACCACAGTCAGAAGTTCCCTTTGGGGAAAGAACAATTTTGATGGTTAGATTTCCACCAGTGCCAGATCACAAGAAAAACGATATTATCAAATTGAAAGCGGAATACGATATTGACGGCGGCATTACCTTTGGTGGCCCACGCTGGCTTTCCTTTGGTACTCCGTTTGACCCCTTTGATCATCCATGGTATCACACCACAACAGAGCCTCCAAAACCTACCAAATTGGTCTATGCAGAGGCAGATAAACCTTCCAGCTATGGAGTCATCATCACCCAAAACTTTATTTATAGACCAAGTATTAGATTTACTAATTCCGATCCAAAGACTCTGGCAAAACATAAAGGGGATTTATTGCATGGTGGTCCTAGTATTGTGGCACAGCTTGCCAAGGCATTGGCAGAAGGAAACCGCATCTCTAATTCGTACTTCCTTTCCAAGAATCTTTTGCAAGGAAAGACGTGGGCGAACCCGGAAAGGAAACCCCCATTTGTTATTGTGCATTTGGACTCGTACACCAAGAAATCAAATGAAACTGGCAATTTAGGATTGCATGAAGACGTGGAAGCAAATTACGCCAATGGCACGATTATTTACCCTACCAAAAATAACCCCCATATTTTAGCAAGTACTAAATTTGAATTTCACAATGCCCATGAAATCGAACATATTTTTGACAAGCCTTTAGCCATCCTTGGACATGGGTATGGGTGGGGACAAGTGCCTGTACATCCCAAGGGCATCAAAGAAATTAAAAACTACCTTCGACTCATGTACAAAGTACATCAAGAAGCCCACGATGGAGCAAGAATGAAAACAGACGACTTGAGAAAACTTGGGGATCAATTGGAACGTCCTGCGTTTAGCGATTCAAAGCCCCTGTTGCGTGATCAAATTGCGGATAGATCTGTAAGTTGGCTGCACACCACATCCGTGGGAATTCGATCCCTTAGTGAAGATGATGACCATTTTCCTTACGCCCAGCATCCGGTAGTGGATGTTAGTAAAGAGTATGGTCACTACGTATGAGCTTGATAATAATTTTATTACTTAATATTATAATTTTATAATTATTTTTTTAACTCTCCGAATAATTTCATAAATTATGTGTTCCGTTTCATGAGATATATTAATATTATAATAACTTTTTAATTGGCAGACTCTTAAGTTCATTGTTCTCAGGAAGTAAGTTGACACTTTTTATTGATATTTTAACAGCGTATAATATTATTTATGTGTCTAGTCATAGTTTATATTTCACTATTAACATTTTTAATTTAAATGTGTAAACGTCCATCATGATGTAAATGTAAGATGTGATTTTAACAAAAAAAATTGTGAAAATGTAAAAGAAAATTGTACAAACTTAGAGCTAAAACTTGAAATTAAATTATCTGTTCATTCATTCGTCTATTGTAAGATCATTAGTAGAATAATAATTTTGATGATTTTATTGCATAGAAAAACAATTATTATTAATATTATTATGCATTTTATGCATAAAAAGAAGACACAAAAAAGTCGACGAACTTGTCATATATGAAATACTAAAATTCAATTTTCATTTGTTTTTCTTTGACCATTACAACCTGAGTTTCTTACAATCATGAATCAAATGAAAACGTCCTGCTCTCAATAAAATGATCTAAAATGAAATTGAAAGTTTTAGAAGTTTTTGTCTTGTTGTCTAACGAGTTGTTAAAACAACTGCCACTGTTAGTGATACCCTGCCTTTGCCACGAAGCTGCAAATCCACTTTTCATACCTACCTGTAGTAGTACAATAGCGCACAAACACAACTTTCGTCGTGACCTTCACTAGCAACTTCAAAAGTTATGTAGTTATAACTTGTTCAAACTGCACAGTATATAATATCATTAAATATATATATACAAAACAAATGTAGTAGTTGGCCGCATCCTTCTCATCTGCTGCATATGCATCGTATGAAAGTAAAACAAATATTAATTTACACAGTGGACAGGACGAACCATCTAATCTTGTCTAGGATCTACATAAATTGAAAAGTAAAAACGCTCTTTTTTCATTTACAAATACAATAGGATCTCTGTTCTACAATTCATTGTGACTGAGAGTTATGAAACATGTGGTCTCTGCAGTGCATTTTGCCAGTTATCTTGTCATCCTCTACTCATCGTCTTTGTTTTGAATATTTTTTTTTAGAAAAGACGAAAAACGAATTTGATAAGACAGTGATGACTACTAAATGTATTTTGTGCGCTCTTTCACACTTGAATCTTCTGTGCCATGCCTAAAAACTTCTTCAAAAAGTTTAAACATGTTAAAGAAATCATGTATGCGATTTAATTAATCTCATCTTTTTCTTAATTTTCCATATCTCCCTTAAATCTGTAGTTTCCTCCTCGTGTAGGTAAAGGCCCCTGCCCATTCTTTTACAACGTAAGAGATCATACAATAATTGTTGCAGATAATAATAAATTAGTGAAGGAAATCTTGGCAAATTGCTCATCGTTGCAAGTCATTACTACCGACTTGAGACCTTTCTATTTTTTATCGAATTAAAATAACTTTTTGAAATAACTTTAAAAATGGAGTTACGTCCGCTCATTTGATTTCATCAACAATGTTGATCACTAATCAAATTCTTGTTATGTATTTAATTTGATAAGTGTTGCATTAAATTTAGAGTACTATCAATGAACTATTAATAACATTATTAGATAATATAGCTCAAACCTTTTTAATTGTGACTGACCTTTAAAATATTGTACATAAATATTATGCAGATCTTTTCTAAATATTAACATGCTTAAATTTTAGTGATGAATTGGCAAATGCGAATGATACCAAATTCATTCATTCCATCTATCAATCAATCAAGAGCAAGAGAAAAATAGGTTTTGTACCTGTAACAAATTCACAAATAATAAGTACCAAACGTAAAAACATTGTCCAAGATTTGATTGTGCATTCATTGATATGACGGAGTGATATACTATATAGTACATACATAGTATGACGCGGCGCTTTCCTACACAAAATGTGTCAATATTTGAGATGTAAAAATGAAAAATAAAATGTGTCCATCTCAAAGAAACAATTCATGCAAATCCTTCGTATATGCAAGCATTACGTACTATAATGTATGCACAGGTAGTATGTATTGACAATTGACATACATCAATATTTATTTATAAGAAATTCAAAAACAAAATATAAGTACAAATTAAAATAATACTTTTCAGTTTATGTTTTTTATCCATATTCTTTTTTGATTTTTACGTTGCTAAAAGTAATCCTATCGATTATTCAATCCCATTCTCCTCGGTCACCTATGTGGGTATATAAGCACGTATTACTGAGGTCATACAGCACGAAACATGAGCAATAAACATTTGTGGTTAACCATTAACAAATTCAATAATGTTCAAAATCACTAGAAAACAAAATGCCTCTAAAATGTGACTAGAAGAAAAACTAGTTTTTTCTCTTCATGTTTGATTTTTCATTCACATTTCATTCAAACCAGAATTACTGAGAGACATCAGTCATTAAAAAGCGAAGCGAAGCCATAATATACGATATACTGACCCGGCTTTCTTAACAGATATCATTATTATTATTATGCATATACACCATAAATTTTATATTCGTTGCATGTAACGTTATATAAGGAAAGTTATCGAGTACCTAAATAATTTAAAAAATTCTGAGCCATCTATTAATGTTCTCTTTTACACATCTCGTTTTTTCTACCCATTCCCATTTTTTGTAAATTGAAAATGATACAATAATTTTTTTTCTTTTTGAAAAGTTAAGACAAAAGAATTTCACGTCAAGTACTACATGCATCATCTTTACTAGTAATATTTTCATACATATCATTATGGCATCGCTCATCGTACACGTCATCATGACACGCTAGTTTGCATGCACCAGAAAAATGCACCCTGTATGTCATAATAATCATAATACGTATTACTATTACGTGATGATCATAATTTAATTTTCCGCAGCCTTCTAATACATTACACTTACGTACTTGTAATTTTGTACAAACTCTGTATATAAAATATTTATTATTATGCATTTTATGCCTAATCAAGATTATATCGATTGTCTCTCAATTTGTTCTGATGTCAATTGAAAAGTTAAGACAAAAGAATTTCACGTCAAGTACTACATGCATCATCTTTACTAGTAATATTTTCATACATATCATTATGGCATCGCGCATCGTACACGTCATCATGACATGCTAGTTTGCATGCAACTGAAAAATGTCATAATAATCATAACACGTATTACTATTACGTGATGATCATGATTTAATTTTCCGCAGCCTTCTATATATTTAAAAAAAGGCAATATTTCTTAGTTATACATTACACTTACGTACTTGTAATTTTAAACAAACCCTGTATATAAAATATTTATTATTATGCATTTTATGCCTAATCAAGATTATATCGATTGTCTCTCAATTTGTTCTGATGTCAACGTCAACTTTCTTATTAGCATATAGGCGGAATCTTTTAACAAATTTGATTACTTGTATTACATGCACACTTCCGTTTGCTCTGTCGCGACGTGGTAAGATAAATACCTATTAAGCACTAAAATTACTTTGGGTAATTAATTGCAAAATTTAAATCAATAATGACGCGTTAAAATGTTGTTCCTAAATTATGTGCAAAATTTGTAATATGATCGACTGCTAAGTTGATAAATTCGTTGCATGTGAGTAAACTTTATGTATTTGGTATTTTTTAAGCATTTATTTATAGCAACATAACTATTATATACGCTTATGCTTTGAAGTACATATCTAGAATTATCGTTTTTCGTTTTTTTTGGAAGTAGAGATTAAAAATTGTTTAAAAATAAACAAAAAATTTCAGTTTTTTAATTAAAGAAAAAAGTATCATTTCACAATAAAATCATATTTTATTCTTGAAGATGCACATATATTTTTGTAGTGAATAAGAAAAGAATATGAGGATGACTAATGATAATGTTGAAAAGATGAGATATTTTTTTCTAGAGCGATGGCTCACCCAGGCATATAATGTAGGGTAAAAAATTTACAAATCCTTTAAAAAATATATTTATATGAATTTATAAAATACCTGGTAATGGGTAAAAGTAAAAGTTTATGGGTGTAAGGAAAAAAAATGTTTTCGTTAGAATAAAAGGGAAAAGGAGGTTGGATCGATAGTAAATACAAAAATATTATAAAAAATCCAAGCTACTATTTTTTTGTACAAGTCTATTTTTATTTTCTGGTTTTCTATACAATTTTTATAATGAGAATGGTTTTAAATATACGCACAAGTACTAGTTTCAACAAATCGTTTTCACTCTTTATTTTTTTCAGATGAGCTAGTGGTACATTTTGATAATTCATTTGGTCTGTATCAAATTACCGGAAATAATATCTGGCCTCTAAATCACATTTTAAACATGTGGAATGTGAAGTAATTAGTAATAAAATTACTGTGCTGAAAACTTTATCCAATTTTTACCTGTGTGGCAAGAAAAGTAGTTGGATTGAGGTTACAATTTTGAAAATCTTACCAGCACTACACTTACGGCCGACACATAATTTGAGTTAAAAACGACGTGACACCATGTAAAAAATAATTATGCAGTGGCCCGCTGAAATAATTTTTCATCCTTCACATTTTCTAAACTCTTCCCCTCGGCATCTGCTGATCAAAAAACCATGAAACGAATAAAGATGATCTTTAGAGCAAGCTTTCGATTCGAAATAAAAAACAAATGCAACCAACAGTAAAATATAATAATAATAATTATAAGTACATTATTATTAATAAAATAATAATATCTAACTATAGACTTCAGTCGCCATTTTAAAAGTGCATACCTTTTGAAGGCGTCTTATCTTGTAAAGTGATGATCATAGTGGCGAGAATAATTACTAATTACAATTAATCGGACCGAACAGCTTGTTTGAATGCTTGTGTAAATATATAGGAAATGAGCAAAGGTCAGTGCGTCAGTGGCATAGCATTTTTACATGTAGGCCAACAAATACACTGTTTCAAATTTATAATAATGTATGAATCATTTTATTCAACCATGATATTGAATAGGTATACCTACATAGTATTTTTTTTAATTTACACAAAAACAAATTTAATAGTCGTTTATATTAATGTGTATTAATAAATAATTTGTCCGATTTTTATATGTTCAGTACAAAATTTTAAAAACATATCTAAATATATCCACCTATATCACGTAGAAAAATGCATTATAGTTTCCTTTTTTCTCTTGCATATTATTTATTCAGTAATATTACTTGAAAGCAATACGCGCTTGTCATGTATCTTTTGGCTTAAGAAATTATACAACA